>JALLBJ010000158.1:0-41833 GCA_036940105.1 Skeletonema potamos
ACTAGTACTTAAATCGTACCTAGGCTGTACCCAGCTATAGTCGGTCCACGGGTATTGTCGGTGTCGGTGAGCTTGCACACCAGGCGACTATACCCGTGGACCGACTGTACACGGTGGGAATTAAAAAAACAACAACAACACAACGCTGCATTATTATTGACACAGATTGACACAACAGCCAGGAACACGACCGACGTCCACCTCAAAAAACGCCCATCGCTTCGACAACTCCGAGTTCGCTACGGCTAAAAAGGGCCGAAAAAGATGAGAGGATAGCATTCTCATCAAGAAGCAAAGGCTGACAGAAACCTGCTATCGTACGACTTCATACTCAGCGACTACTCCATAAGCCAATCAAACCATGAGCAACATCGAACGGCCAGCGGCTGATGAGGAGGCACCTCTAATTGCTCCGCCGCGGGAGATCTCGATCCATCAGCGCCGGCATAACGATGAAGACAACTACTCGTTACCATCCGAGCTCTCTTCATTGGTGCCGTCAACCTTGACGCCCATGAACTACAACAACCCTGATATGCACTGTCATGAATCCCATCCATCCGGGTCATCCCGTGATTCGATCTCATCCAGAAAGGCATTTCGACTAGCTGCGTTCCTGGCTATCCTTTCCATCGTTGTTCTGACGTGTGTTGACGTGGTTTACTTCGTCGGTCTCACTCCAAGTGAACCCGACAAGAATGTGGCTGATTTACAGACAGAGAGAAGTGTTGAGGCCGTTGTCAAGGAGCCCAAGTCTGACAAGAAGAAGAACAACAACAAGAAAAAGAAGCGACACAAGAAGACTGATAATAAAAAAGAAGATGCTGCTGCTGATGATGATGAAGAAGAGAGCGAAGTTGTTGAGACTGAACGCGTGAGTGATATTACCGACGGCAAGTCTGTTGATGATGCACAAGAGGTCAAGAGTCAAGATACAGACGTAACCAACTCTAACGTGGCAGATTCGTCTTCAGGCGGTGCACAAAAGAGTCGTGAGGTACGAATACCCACTCCCGAGAAGAGATGTGCCTACGTCGTTAATACGTTTGAAGAACAGAATAAAGGCGAAGAAAGGGACTTCCTTCGAGATAAATACAAGATTCAGAGCTCAGATCCAAATGTCTTCTACCGTGCCACTGCTTTGCTGTTCTGGCAGGATTTTGCTGCTGGCATGTGGGGAAAGAATCAGAACAAGAGTATTGTGTTTGATGACTTGGTGATGCTGAACGATGCGACATATGAAGATGGAACTCCAATGTCACCATATAGCGCCTATACGTGGGTGACTGGTGACCAGCATCTCTCAAATTTCGGCGCGTGGCGCAACAGGGGTAAAGAAGTTGTGTTCTCCATTAATGATTTTGACGAAGCAGCTATTTTTGATTTTCATATCGATGTGTTACGCGTAGCCGTATCCATTGCAAGCCATGGTTTTACTAATGGGTTGACTCTGGATCAAATCAAGGGATCGTTAGAAGCGTTTACGTACATGTATGTCAAGACAGTTATCAATTACGTGGGTAACGACATGGCGTTGGTCTATGAGTTGACATCACAGACATCCACGGGAGTCCTGAGAGACTTCTTGAACGACGTCGAAAACAAGAGATCGAAAGCTGCACAAATGGAAAAGTTTACGGACCGGACGCCGGATGGAGTACGCTTTACAAGAGACGATAAGACAAGATTGGTAGACGTGCCTGCAGAAATAGATGACAAGATCCGAGCAGCATTTACCTCTACAAAATATGGATCGTCAATGATGAAGATGGGCTGGAAAGTGCGAGGATGGGATGATGACTTTTTTAAGATAGTAGATATAGCAAGGAGGCTTGGCTCGGGCGTCGGGAGCTATGGAGTTGATAGGTTTTATGTGCTCCTGAAAGGAAAGGATGAACTCCTTGATGAGGGCGATGATTCCCATGTTATCTTGGACGTCAAGTACGAGCCAATTTCAGCAGTGTCAAGGGTACTAGATGATGATACGAGGGCCTGGTACGCGGCCATGTTCCAGTCCGAGGCAGACCGAGTGGCACAGGCACAAGTGGCACTGACTTCATACACTGATCCTTACGTTGGCTATATCTACATCGATGGTGCCTCATATAACGTGAGGCAGCGATCTCCCTACAAGGATTCATTCGATGGTATTATCGACTTAAAGGATCACCGCGTTTTTGATGAATATATCGAGCAGATTGCAATTATTACTGCTACTGCACACGTGAGAGGAACAGTCGCAAAAAGCCCAGGTCAATTCAAGCACAACATCAAATCACTGCTGGCAGGTGGTAGAAATCGTTCGCGTTGGAGCAATGTAAGTGTGGTTCCAATTGACGAAGTTTCTTTCTTTACCCTCGTACATTAATAATTCATCTCATACGCCTTTGGAATTGTAGCTTGTTTCCCAGATTGCACTAAGCTACCACGATCAGGTCCATCTTGACTTTGAGTGCTTCAAGGAATATGTGAAGAGCAACTTTAGCTAATGAAAGTCATCTTAAGATTTTGTAATCTAACGAGCATACTTCATGTTCTTTCTTTCCCCTTCAACCTCGTAGCCAATCCTCTCCTGCCGTGGCTGCTGTTTATATTTGTTCAATTCCAATGGATACTCATCATGATCTTTCGCAGCTCGTTCCGAATGCTTAGGTCTCGTGGCACTTGCACCGACTTACCACTTCTCTCTTATAGACCTCTTAGATAGTCTTCCCTCTCAAAAAAAAATCCATATTATTGTATGACTAGATATCCACATAGCTGACGATGGGGAGGTCGATGATAGAGTACCCTCTTCCTCTAGCAAATAACCCAGAACGTGGACGTCCAAATAATAATCACCACAAACCCCCTCTCCCCACTAATTATTTTTGACGCCGATTCGATCAATTCTGAAGCAGTTGGGTGTTGCGTTCCTAAGTTTTTTCTGTGCATGCAATTAGATCCTTCGACATCATAAAGTCATTCAAACATCCCCTGCTGCTCCACCCCGTGCGGCAGCCTTCCGACGAACAACTCAAAGCAATTTGTCTGCAGAGGTGTCATCCTCATAATTCGTCGTCGGATTATCAGAGGAAACTACTATACAACGGGTTAATTTTTTATAGGATAATCATTGCAGTGGCCAGGGGTCAGTGTGGTTTATCTTATGCATCACAACATCATAACCATCATCTGAAGTCGAATATTATTATTATTACATTGACAATATTTGGCAAACGAAATTTAGTCACCGACAATTACGCCAACAGGTGGCCACTGGTTAATTAAAACAACTGAAGAAACAGCGATGAAAATGGTGCCTCTTCCTCTGCTGCTGCGTTACTTCGAACTGGCATCCAAGCAGCTGCTGAAACTCGCCGACACAAATGAAGTGATACCGTCTGAACATACGCTAAATTGGCACAGAAACCGCGTCGTCGAAGCACAGTTAACTGCTTTGACCGACGCTCTACTGGAATTCGACGGCGGCTTTGACGCGAAGGTTGTGCAAGATGTACTACGTGAAATCGGGGGAGGAAATTTCAAAAATGTGGATGGAGGTGATGACAAGCTTCACAAAACCCTTGTCGAAGCAATTGAGAAGGTAAACGAAGCAGCAAGGGAATCGTTTGCGAGATCGGTACTTTTTGTAGAGATGCGCGATGGCCTGAATCAAAGGCATTTGCTCACACATATTGATTTGGATCGATCTACGTTGATGGAATATTGTGGGTTGGCTATAGCTGCAGTGCGCCTCCCTGAGATACAAAATTTTCTTATTGATGGAACAAGAGTAAGAGAGGATATCAAGGATGAAGTGTTTTCAACCCCAGAGGAACGCCTTCTATATATTCAAAGGTTGTTATGGAAGGCAGTGGGATGGGAACCCGAAACTGCGTCTGATCAGATAAAACATTTAATGGAGGGGAAGAGTGAACTATTGAATGACAAGGAGGTTTTGGAAACGGTGCTGAAGTATGCGTCCAGCATGACAGTCGCTGTAACAAATGCTTCATTTGGAAGTGAAATTATTGAAAACAAAAACTCAGATGGTATAACTCGCGTGGTCAATGTCACTTACTCTGAAAAAGTTGTCACCAGCGACACAATTCAATCTCTATCTGCACCAACATCAAATGCGATGAATGAACACAAAAATGAGGAACAGTCTTTGGAGCAACGCCAACAGAGAGATGTTGCAAAGATGAGGCAGGACATCCATGACGAATTCATGTCACTTTCACCCGATGAACAAAGTAAGACTCTAGCGAAGGCGAAGCAAGCGCAGGACACGTTCTTACAACAGGTAATGAACACGCCTCCAGGAGCAGAAAGAGTGCTATTGATGAAAAGTATTGATTTTGAGACGCAGAAATTGCTTATTATTCATAAGATGTGCGCACCTGGCGAATAATGTTTTCTTTGAATTTAAGTATTTAGAGTAGAGTAATTTACAGTAAAATAGTTTTATATTGTTGTAGAGAAACGAGCGTCATCTCGATTTTTTTGCCATCTTGGAATATCGCAGCAGCGCCGCTAAAACTAGGTCGAGCTAGAAAAAGAGATCTCGTTGTTTTGTGAATGAATACTAAATAAGAATACTATAATAAGATTTTGAATCAGCTGTCATATTTGCGGAGGCATCACCATAGAAAAAGGACACGACGGTGATCTCTTCGAGACACTCATTCTACTTGAGTGTCCCTTCTCCCATTTTTGCAAAAACTTTCTTTGTAATCTCCCGTGCCAAACAGTCGCTTTCGTCTTGAACCACGGGCATGACATTGTCAGGAGGGTGTAAAAACGAAAGCACATGAAGAATGAGTAAACTGACGCCTTCAAAAGACAGTTCAAGACAAAAATCTGAATTGCGTCGATTCTCCATCCTTGCCAACAACAAGATTTAGGCAACCCCAAACTATCAGCTAAAGGTGCACCGAGTAAAGAGCGGCAAACCTCAGCTCTAAATGCAAACAAACCCCTCACGCTTAAAAGATGCTTCACAAGATCACACGAACTTGGTTCCGGATGAAGAAGGTGCAATATGATGGATTCGAGGGAGGCATACGAATGCAGTATAGAGGGGCCACATGGATCAATCGGAGGAAGCGATACTGGTGCAGCTTCGTCACAATTTGACGACATGTCTTCTGACTCAGGCGTGTCTATACCAAGAAGCCATCCAATGTACCTCCACAGTGCCAAGTAATCAAGTTGCTCACCCACAGGCAAAGGCTTTCCAGCGAAGATTTCGATTCCTAGTAATACATTCACACTGAATGCAAGTAGTGTCCCAACCATATCCTCTTGGTTGATTGGGATACCATTCTTCTCGACATCCCATACCTCAATAGATTGGCCGTCGTCACTTGTACGTTTCAGCTGAAGCAAACGTCGTCTTACCTTTGCATGCAATACTCTAACGCGAAGGGCAGCAAGCCATCCACGTCCTCCAGGTCTCAATGATGCAGCAGCGTGCTTTGCACCGGTTGGCGCAAAGCAAGCAGCTAAGAGCCCTCCAGTATCAATCAATCGTTCCAGTGTCTTCTTCCTGTCTGTTATCAGATACCTCGTTGACTTCAGAACCCCTACAATTTTCGGAATACTAAAACCTCCCACCAAGCTACGATAGTAGAGCGCGCACCCAGCTGCTGGGAGATAGGCCAGAAATACATCTATACCGCGTTGCAATTGATCGAAGTCTACCCATGAGGGTACCTTTTCGTAGTGTCTATAAAATTGAGCTAAATTTCTGGATGTGTCATCTCTTGTTGAATCTCTGTACGCAGCGGCAGCAGCTGAGATGATGTCATCAAATGCACCTACGTTTTTGATCTGTGATAAAAGATTATCCATTTCTGGATCTCCGATAAGTCTATACGGCTCAAGTTCTGACGCAGAGTAATGATATTGATTTGTAAAGCAGACATCCACGCCATAGTGAGGGATGTTGGAAACATAACCGTCGTCGGCGTCTAATGATGAAAGCATGTTTGCATTGCGCATAGTAGTTGATTGCAGATTGAGCGCATCGAAGCGTAAAATGTTGCAGATTTTTTCAAGAAAAGAATTATTTAGACTTCCAAAATCCTCGTTAACTTTTCGTTGACCGATTGTTCTTGAGGAACAATCTATTGATGCTGATGTGCTACAAAGAGATGCAACCGAGGCGCTGGAACATCTCTTCATGGGAGGCGGAGAACCGCTGCTGCGGCTGCTGCTCTTCCGACAACGAATCATGAGTGTCAGCAGGTTAATTGTGTATTGTAACAACGCCGACAACTACTTCTTCACATTGGTTGCGTACCAGTCAAAAACCACTTAGCGGACAGACCCCCACTTTCTGCCTGTCCCTCACAACTGTGATGGTCTCGACATCTATCAAAATATTGCCTTATGTAAAAAGAAGATGGTAAATCTTAAAGTACACTACTTATTGTGAGCGATACTACGCAATATGGTTTTGTTTTATTTTATATCATCGTGATAGTCGCTATGGCAAATATCCAGTACGCTGTTTGTAACATTGTAATCTAGTAGCCTATTGTTGTTTATCTTGGTTACATTTTGCACAGGATCTATTATTGTATGGCATCTGGCTGTAGCCCTAGCCCCTCCATTTCCATAGTTGAACCATTTACAGCACGAGATGATGCTGCCATTCCGATGCCTCCACTTCCATCATCCACTTCTACGACCAAGCATTCTCCGTCTCTTTCTCGAAAGATAACTACAGTTGGCATACCAAGAGCATTAGCACCAAGACCCATGTCTACCCTGGCAGAATCTCCCTCACTGAGGAAACCGCGCACGATGGCATCACTGACAGCATCTTCAAACAGCCGTTGTGCTGCTCGACGCATTGGTCGTGCACCGAATGCAGCAGCATTCACAGCACCGTCAATGAGGATTGCATCAATAAGTGACTCTGATACGGAAAGTTTGATGGATCGTTCTTTGTAAGCACGCTCCATGGATGCATTTACAATGGCATGTGCAATATCACGGAGATTTTCATTGTCAAGTGGAGAGAATACTATGATTTCGTCGATTCGGTTGAGCAATTCCGGCTTCATTTCTTTCTGAAGTTCTTCTTGTACTACTTCAGATAGCGCAGCATACTCCTCTGCCGCAACAGAGGAAGAAACGTCTTCCAAATCATCCACCACTCCATTACTGCCTCCATTGACTCCCTGACCCATCACATACTCTTCAAATGATGAACTGCCTTCACGTCTCTTCTTTTTCTTTCTCCCGTCGCCGCCATTTCTTGACCTCTGAAGTCTTTGTTGCGCTACCAACTCGAGAATCTTCTGACTGCCAACATTACTTGTCATCACTAAGATCGTATTCTTGAAGTCAACTGACCTGCCCTTGCCATCGGTAAGAACACCATCTTCCATTACTTGCAATAGTACGTTCAACACGTCCCTGTGAGCCTTCTCAATTTCATCTAATAGTACAACCGAATGAGGCGCTCTCCTTACAGCCTCTGTCAATTGTCCTCCTTCTTCGTAACCGATATAACCGGGAGGTGGACCAGTCAATCTTGATGCGGTATGTTTTTCCATGTACTCAGACATATCAATCCTGATCATGTCCTTCTCGCTACCATAGTATTGGGCGGCAAGTGACTTCGCCAACCACGTTTTGCCCACACCCGTACTTCCGCAGAAGAGGAACGAAGCGACTGGGCGCCCAGCATCGCGGAGCCCACTACGTGCACGGCGAACAGCTCTCGCTATTGATTTGATAGCACGTTGCTGTCCTTTGACTCGAGATTCAAGAGATGATTCCAATTCGAGGAGGGTAGACGATTCAGATGATGTGATTTTACCGATAGGGATATTTGACCACTGTGAGATGATGGAAGAAATTTCGTTTTCTGTCACTAAAGGAGGAGGCTTTGGTATTGAAGAAGGCATAAATGAATGTTCCATGTGCACAGCCGCGCCTGCCTCATCTAGCAAATCGATTGCCTTGTCGGGAAGAAATCTGTCGGTGACATATCTCTCGCTTAATTTCGCCGCAGCTACCAAACTCTCCTTCGTATAGGTCACACCATGATAAGCTCCATATTTTTCAGCGATGGCTTCCAGAATCTCAACAGTTTGTTCAATAGAGGGTTCCTTCACCAAGAGGGGTTGCAGACGTCTTTCAAGCGCAGCGTCTTTTTCAATATATTTTCGGTACTCAGATATTGTTGTGGCGCCGATCACCTGGAGCTTTCCACGAGACAGTGCTGGTTTGAGCATATTCGCCGCGTCGATGCCTCCTTCAGCAGACCCTGCGCCAACAAGAGTGTGAATTTCTGTGTGGGACAAGCGGAATAAAAGTGGTGAGTAAAATAGGAATGAAGTTGCTGTTAAGATAGCTCGTCGAGCAACGTACCATCAATAAACAGAATAGTTGGAGGTGATCTCTCATTCGTCACTTCTTCAACTATTGCCTGTAATCTTTCTTCAAATTCCCCACGATACTTCGTTCCTGCCACTAAATTCGCCAACTCCAAAGACACAACACGGTGATTCCTCAATCTTGGAGGGCATTGCTTAGCTAGTTGCGATATCCAGTCAACTTCATCTTGCTTCACAAACTCTCCGTCTTCATTTCTATCAAACAACTCATCTAACTGTTCCATCATACGAGGGGCTACAAGAATTTGAGCAACCCCCTCTGCGATGGCAGTCTTTCCTACACCAGGCTCACCCATCAAACACGGGTTGTTCTTCCTCCTTCGAACAAGAGTGCGCAATGCAGCACGAACCTCTTCGTTCCTTCCATAGACCGGATCTAATTCCATTCTAAACGCAAGCTCAGTTAAATCAACACCAACTTCAGATAAAGTTGGGGTGGAAGAGCTCCCTTCACCATTGCCTGTCACTAGCTGCGGACCATCAGCATTATTTGATGATGACGGGTACTTGAGATCCATAATCAATCTCCTGCAAAACTCAGCTGAAGAGAAAGTAGAACTATCTACACCTTCCATACGCAAAAACACAGCCAGAGCACCTTTCGCATACCCTCTTTCTTCCACCATTTTATCCACTTCCATTGGAACTTTGCCTTCCTTTGGATCATATCCCAAGAGAGACAGTAATACATGTTCTGAATCAACCGTAGCAGAATCAAGTGAGTCAGCAATTAATCCAGCATTCGTCAACACTCGTTTCAGCGGTGGAGCGAATGGCAGTTCCACGTCCCTTGCTTTCTTGTTCATGTTGAGTAGTTGTGGTGACATGGTGAATATACCCCCCTTCTTCTTCTCGTCATCGTCATCACTTCCGTTGGCTTCATTACGGAACATGTTCTCCACGGTTAGCTTAGCCTTTCGGAGCGTAATGTTATATTGCTTTAACGTTTTACGAGCACGTTCAGGTCTATCAATGATACCAATGGTCATGACTTCACACCCTACTGATGATTGCCCGAGGCGAGCCGATTCGGATTGGGCTGTTACGAGAGATCCAATACATTCTTCGGACATGCGTTCAAATATCATTGAGAGAGATGTAGTGGTGCGGCGAGGGGCGAATTGCTGATGACACGATGAGCGGCCATGATTCAGATTATTCTGAGCCAAAGGAGCCATTCTTGAGGATGTTGTTGGGAGGAACGAGGTCCTGCCTACTTTCTGCAGAGACAGTGCGTGGACGTTAACACGGTTTGTTTTGCAGAGAAGAAAAATGATGCATGTCAAAGTTATTCGTTTGCCCATGTTTTGCATGCACATAGTGAAACCAGAAACTACCGCCATTATAGCCATCGAAGTGATCAAGAAGAAAGTTGCTATTACAGCAGGATGTCAAGAGAGCCGGGCCGCTGGGGTGTAGTAGAATATTATTATGGCTTCGGTTTATGAACACAACCACCAAGTGGCGGTGGCGGTGGACAATGCAATTATGACTCACATTACTCCTATTATTTTAGCTGTGTGTGGGATCTTGACCTTTTTCGGGGTTCCTTTGGAGATGGGACCCTGACAAGAAGTTGTTACACACAGTTACAAACGCGGATGATATACGAAGTCCTTCCGCTGCTAGACATATTTTTTACCAGCAGTGTCACTGGGTGTGAAGAGTTCTTTGACGGTAATTATTGTAGCTGATAGCTTTCATTGTGTGTGGAAGGAGAAGAGAATTTAGTGAAGTATATCTAGATATTAGATATATGTTCATATATTTTTGTATTTTACTGTTTGGCGGCTTCGCCCCCCTCCGTCCGCTGTCCGTTGTTGTTACTTGGTTCATAACGTGCTATTGCTAGGGTCTGTGCTAACGTTTCTGATTCAGTGAATGATGCATCTACAATTGTTTGTTGGGTAATTTCGTTGATTTGGTTTTGTTCCACCGCAGATTCTTTCACCGGTTGAGACTCAACCACCACAGGCCCCATTTGCATTGCTGCCGTGTCATTCATGGCCTCGGGAGGATCCTCTTGCGTATCCCCATCAGTATCCACTTTGGTGTGGTCTTCTTCGTTACGATGTGCTGATTCTTTATCAGCCTCGTCCCTCCTCCTTTCCATTTCTTTTTTCCACGAAGCACGTTGCTCCTCTCGCTCCTTTTCAACTTCATCATACGTTGCTTTTTCCTCCTCTGTTAATTCGTCAACTCGCACCCATATTGGTACCTTGAAGGATGCCTTTGGGCTTCTACCAAAATATGGTTCATCAAGAGGTGCAGAGGGGTATCGGAAAACTTTCGCCCAAGCCACCGCCGGCACTCCCAAATTTTCAGTGGTGACTACCACACTTCTTTCAGCGGCAGCTCCCGCCCCAGAACGGCGCGGCCGACGGGTCGAAGCGTAGGTAGTAATGCCTGCGGCTCTTGCAGAGCGTTTTGGGTAGCCTCGTGAGCTCATTTTCGCTTGCTTGAATGATGTTTCATCCACTACACGCTGTCTTATGGTATGTAAGCAAGTCGGTAACGTAACTGCCTCGTAACAAACAAGCGAGGAAGTAAAATGGCGACGCGAATAAAGATTTGAAATCTGTCGAAAAAAATAATGCGAACGCATCACCATACGCCGGTATCTATCACGTGGGGCAGCATTTCCATCTCGCCCATTCATTCCCTCCATGCCATCAAGAAATACTGCGTTGAAGATGATGTGCAGCGGCGTCGTTTCAATATTCCTTGCCGCGACAGCTACCGAGATGAAGGCGGATGCCTTCATCCTTACACATACACATGTTGTGTCCAAAGCACCCATCAACGATGTCTTCACTCTGCATGCCGCTGAAGAAACAATTGACTACGACGATGATATTATCATCTATCCCTCTACATCAACGCAAGCACAGTGGGATGTAGCCGACGATTGGTCGAAACTCTCAGTGGATAATGTCTTGCCCAAGTATTCTCCTTCTGACTTTGATGTTATGGATGAAGCAGCACAAATTTTACAGCATCAGGCGGAGTTCTCACATAGTGATTGGGAGAAATCGGATGATGGCAGCAACACCACTACTTTCCCGGACAACCATCTAGCAGAGACCACCGAACGATCAGCTGATGACTTCGTTGAAAATGCTGTAGATACTATTTCCGTCAACTTAGACTATAACGAAACAGGTGTACTATATGATACAATTGCTTCGGTAAACAAAGAGATTGAGCGCGATCACGAAGCAGATGAAATCTCATTCATGATCAGATGCAATCAAACTCCTGAACAGTTTTTAATCGACCATGGTCGAGCATTACCTGAACTTACAGATGATATGAAGTACTCACCTGAATTTCTTTTAGAGAAGGTATCCGTGGGCTCGGATCAAGACAAGTTGCCCTTACAACCAAAAATGACGCCCTTCTTCCAGCGTGCTGTAAAGAAGATGTTTGATACGTATTCAGTCAAGAAGCTCGGTGATGAAAAGTTAATGGACCGTGAAGCGCTCGCCAGGTGGATGTCCACTTCTATTAATTCACCACTCCCAACTTCGGAACAACTGACGATTGGTGCACATGACACATCAGTCTCCGCAGTCTTATCAAGATACTCAAAACGGCATGGGTCCGGAAGTTTGACATTCAATGAATTCAAGGATTTGTATTTGGAAGTGACATGGAGTGCATTCGTTCGTGATGTTAGAGAAAACAAAGCAAAATACCTAGCAATTAGCAAGGGCCCATTTCAGACTCCATCGAGTGATGTAGGAGTCCTCTTCCAAGGAAGGAGAAATACGGAGGGTGTTCTGGAAGGAGCATCACTTGGGCTTGTGTGGCGTGATTTGGAAGCTCATGGAGTTTTTTCGCCTGCCGAGGATGAACGTGTTCAGTTATTAAAGGACATGGAAAGACGTGTAGCTACAGTTACAAGTCTCAATTCAGATCTGCTAATGGATGAATGCGAGCTGTTTGATGAATATGAACACCGGTTGGCGCACCAGACGTACTCTGATGAAAATGAACATGATATGTTGGGGGTGGCCCGTGATTGGGACTTGGTTCAAAAAAGGGAAAAAAGTAGTCACGAGCTTGTGGAGATGACTGCAAATGGTCGAGTTCCAAAACGCATACGTGATGGTCAGTTCTGCTTCATTGATGAAGAGAGCTGTATTGGTTGTGCACAGTGCGCCCATATTGCACCCTCTTCGTTCAAGATGATTGAGGAAACAGGTAGAGCCCGAGCGTTTTCCCAGAGTGCAGCGATTGACGTTGTAAGCGCGGTTGAATCGTGCCCTGTTCACTGTATGCATATGGTCAGTTTCGATTTTTTGCAAGAGCTCGAGATAGCACGAGATGACGGAGATGGAAGGACAGATCACAGACATTTCGGGAGTGGAAAAAGTCACAAGCCTCTGCACGTTTCTCGCAGAGACAGTGATGCGAATCACAAATCGAGCTGGTACCATTATCTAAAGGGTAAGTGTGCTGGCTCCAGTTGCCCTCAACGCGGATGTTACGACTGCCCCAAGTACAGGCCAGGTCAGAACCCATTCTTCATTGAGCGTCACAAGCAATTCGAACACATTAGATATCTAGATTTCCTAGCTTCTGGTGAGGCAGACAAATGGAGGAAGGTTGCGGAATTGTAAAGGATCGTAGCGGTAGAGAGGTCGCAGATCAGAACTGTAAAATTAATGTACTTATGAATTGAATAATATTGCATTTTGGTTCACTTTGACTCCTTCCCGAGTCTTTTAACGTAATACCCAATCTCATTAGCGCCTCCATTCCAGCTTGCATTCCATCTTCTTCCGACATCAACAAATCCCTCTTTCTCATACATTTTCAAGGCTGCTTCGTTCTCAGGGTCGACATGAAGATAAAGATGAGAATATTTCCACTTTTTGTGAGAAATTGCCTCCACAATCCGACACAATGCACGACCTATTCCCCTGTTCCGCAGCGATGGAGAAACACATAGGTTACACAAGTACGGCCGAAGTGGAGCACTTCTGCCTTTGTTGCGTACTTCAGTCTTTGCTGCGAAAGGTTCAGCCATTTTGTTCGTTGTAACAGGCAGTGAGTCGTCAAATGGAAAGAATCGAGCCAATCTTCTTTCAATTTTGTCAAGCCATGGTTGCGAAAACGGTATTTTGGCATCTGTTGGTTGTAATCTAACTTCTACTGACGCAACGGATTCCATTTCGCCTGCCTCTGTCGATTTTGCCAACACGAGAATAATGGAAGATTGGGCAGCAATCGTTTCCAAACTTGTTTCTGTGGCATCGGATGAAGATGATGATGTATCCGCCGGCACGACTAGTGGTGCTAGCCAATCATACCCATCTTCATTTCGTATTTGGTTAGTTGTTTCGTTCCCTCTATCAACAAGAATTCGATTTCTCATCCTCTTTCTGAGTCCAAATAATACTTCAGTATACCCCACAGCCGCTGCATAGGTGTTATATAGACTGATTGTGGGTTCGACTAGAGCTCCAACTAACATCTTCTCCATTGCACTCCAGTCGTTGGTGCTGGATAACGTGATTGCGGTGGCATCAAACACATCTATTGTCAATTGAGCAATTGGCGGCAGGTCGTTTATATGCGTTGCCAAATAGAGCCTATAGCTGTTTGCATCATCGTCGTTATCAGTAGCAGATTGAATAAGTCTTCCCTTAGAATCCAGTGATCTACAGCCTAACTGTGTAACAAGGTCCGAAAACAATTGCTGATCATTACAACTGGAAGCATCCCATGCATCTGACAGCGGTACCAAGTTCAAGGAAGTTGATGATTTTTGGCGTGACAACTTTATGCGGTGAGCAACATCGTGAGAAAAAGATGCTGATAATGATGCAAATATTTGTATTGTGGCGAAGCAGCCGATGAATAGCGTAGTAGACGGTACCACCATGGCGTAGTGCAAATTATGCAAGCAAAAATGTGGAGGTAAGTAGGTATGGGGCATAATACGAAACTTTTCCACGGGGAGAGGCGAGGGCGCGACTTTACTCCGTCGTGGGCGAGTGCGTGGGCGAGTGCGTGGGCGAGTACGTGGGCGATGACGTTATGTAAGCGTGCGTGCGTTCTGCCCGACAAAAAAGTTCTGAGAATCTGCAGCATCTCTAACTTCAAAAACACCCTATTATTATCACAATGGCATCACCCCGGCCTCGGCTACTTTTCGGCTTCTTTTTTATCGCATGCATGGTTTGGTAGACATCTAGAGCTCCATTTATCGCCGTCCTATTGTTTGTGTTAGCAGGCTTTCAAAGAATTCGGAGCAGACATCATCCTGCAATCGTATCTACACCAAAGCTGCCGATCACTTATCTTCATCCGTTACATCATCTACACCTGCCGTTAACCAATTCAACCATCGTGGTCACTTCACACTGTTCACATTCTTCTATGCAGAATTTTTTTTAACGCTTCATATATTGGAAAGAAAAGCAGACTTTTATTTGCTATTATTTGGAAGCCGTCCGTGCAAACATACACCTATACAGCTAGCTACTTATTGTTCTCCCTAATTTGCAATAAACAACACAATCATGAGTCTCAAGTCATCATCGTCACTCCATACAGCATCTCCCATAACTTCGTTCCCTCGGGAGATCCATTTGAATGTTCTTACGTTTTTGAGAGCCACTGATTTGAGCTCTTTGCAAAGGACATGTCGGTGCTTCAACAATCGCGATTTAATTGTCGAGGTAGTTGAGCATGCTGCTAACCATGTGGTGAGTATGATGCGATGATGTTGATGCCGGTTTGTGATCTTTCATGCTTTCTTTGAACCAAGCTGATACCGTCTCCTCTTACTGTCTCGTTACAGTACCCCAGTGAACTCACGAAAGGATTTGACACACCTATCGTGGGTGGAGAAGTAAAATCCATGTCCTTTGTTGCCAAAAAAGGTGCCAAGATTGTAAAGAAGGAGGCAAAGAAGGGTGGGTCTCTTACTCTAGCCGTAGTCTCCACAGAAAAGACGTACACGTATGAAATGCTACGTAACATGGAGATGCTGGTGGTTGCGAGAGTGCTGAGTCGTCCAGAACCCCCCATTCATGAGCGTTCCTCTGCGTTTTACGTCTCCAAGTCATGGTGTCGTGCTGCGTTACGATGGCTAGAGGTTCAAGAGGAAGAACGCAAAGAGAGAGAAGAACGCCATCGAGCTGCTGAGGATGCTAAGGCAGCATCTGCAACTCCCACCAAGTGGACTAAGAAAGCGCCTCATCCGGGATCGTCTGGCAAAAAGAAGATGTCAAGGAAAGAACAGCGTCAGAGAGATAGAAGAATGTCTGATGCTATGCCCCCCTGGTCCAATATAAATACTGATTTAGTTTGTGAACATGGTGATTTGCGCCAATGCTCGTCCAAGTCAGCCAGGGCACGCCGACGTGTCATGGACAAGCAAGCGTGGAAAGTTTTGAAGCGCCTATATCCAGACTCCATTCAACTTGATGCTGGTGTTGGCAGTGCAGGCTGTCTTGTTTGCGCAGCTGAGGCTGAAACTGTCAAAAAGTTAGAGATGGACCAAAAGGAGGAAGAAAAGATCGAGCGAAGAAAGCCTCTTGCGTGCCCTCTCGTCCGTGGATTTTATACTCGTGGATCAAAGGGCTATCCTGCTGATTGTCTCGTTACTCCTCAGAATGATACGAAGATGGGCGGGGGTGGCTTCCAATGCCCTTTGAAACCAGGAGTTTACTCTGCCCTTCCACGTTCATGGTGCCATCGATTTCGAAAATACATCAAAACTGGTGAAGGTGGGTTCCCCCCTGCACCAGATGCAAGTGACTTGTTGTGTGACGCCCATAATTTCCCTCTTGTACCTCCACATCTAGAGTCCTTTCTGTGTGGTGAAACGTCAACTCTATTAGGCGGTAACAGCGGTGCCCTTCGGAATTATGAGGGTGAGCAGAGCAGCGCATCACTGCCGAGACCAAACGAACGAGCTCTATCTACTTTACGAGCAGATGCTGACACGTTACAGTCTCTGCGTGCCGCTGGGCTCTCTGAGCTCGATATTCATGCACAACGACTTGCCATGGCTGGTCTTGAGGAATCAATGCAACGTGCAAACATTCACGAGATCAATGATATCCAGGCTGATGATGCCACACGACACTTTGACCGCTTGGTGACAAACGAGCAGCTGGATAGAGAGAATAGAGTAGTGGTAGAAATCTTGACAGACGAAGAAATCACAGCGTTAGAGAAATGGTGGCCAAGACTTCACGGATTTTATGCGCTAAAGTTTGCGATTGTCGAAGACTCTGATGTTCTTTGGTGCACTCTGCCATGTAGAGAGTGTGATCCGTCCAGCAGAGCAACAGCAGACTTTGCTGTCCGCAATAGACTGCAAAAGCGATTGGGAAGATAGATCTGTGACATTAATTTAGAGACAATTTAGCTTTTCTCTCCATGATGTTGCTTTGATCCGAGGTAGCTGGCAACAGTACAAGCAGAGCATTCCTTACTCCTTCGTTGTGTACACAGCTTCGAGGTAGTCAACAATTTCCGGACCCTCAAACATTTCGATGCCAGTGTTTTCGTCTACTATGAATGGTACTTGAAATCGACCAGTCCTAGCCACCATTGTATCTCGGTTCTTTGACCCTCTTGAACAGCTCACAATTCGATGAGGCAGCCCCAACTCTGCCAACTTCTCTTTGACCGGTCTAACAAAGGGACTGCATTCATATCCCCATAACTCAATAGGTTTCATGCTCACATTATCTGGACGAGCGTTTTGTTGCTGTGTTCTTCCTGGATTTCCACGAAGTTGAGCTGCTATCTGCGCTGTTGCGAGTGCAAAGGACCGAAACTCGATTGGCCATAACGCCTTGCGATCAAACAAATCAGGGTTGGGTCCATACTTCTCTAGTAAATGTGAGATTATATCATCATCACCAACGATTGTGCTGTCTACGTTTGGGTCAACAATGAAAGGTACTGGATAGTCTGTCACCGTATCCTCAAAGCAAGGACGCACTTCATAAGTAATGTCGAGTAGATTCAACATTTCTCTCACTCTCTTGCAACTTGGAGATGACTCCATATCATATAGCACTAGCGTACTTGATGGTTTTGTCGAGTCATTTAGCACGGAGCTAGAATCGCGTAGTCGGATTGGTCCTAGTTTCAACGCGTATCGGCTCTCGTCATCGAAGAACAATGTATCAACTCTCCATCCAAGAACAAACGCACCTGTAGCCAGACGAAAAACTAGTCCAGCAGATGCTGTGGCGAATTCCTTGAGATCGGTACCTTCTGTGATTGTCAGTGGCTGAGGTTCTGGTGGGACAAAGTTGAGTGGAGCCTGCACACGAGGCTGTTGCTGCTGCTGCTGCTTTGAAAATAGATCAGGGAAGAGATTGAGAGATCGCGTCTTGGTCGTAGGAGGAACCGTAGGCAGCAGACTATGAACCAGTGCACAGCTACTTGCAATGCTGATTAGTAAAGAGCGAAGAAGAGGAGCCATTGCAATGCGCTGTTCTCTACGAACTCCAAAATAATTGCAAAACAACCTCAACTCAGATAATGTTAGAAGTGAGCGTGGCGATTATATTTCTCTTCTTTTTGGTGGGGCCAAGAGGGGGGCTTTACTTGATGATGACGTCATCGCATCACGCGCGGTCTTGATGTCAAAATGAGAATAAGTAGACTGAAAACGAACTTGAATCTCCGTCATAAATCATAAAAAGCTAAGAACAAAACAACCGTAGATAGTTGGAGGAATTTGCGGCGATGATGACAAAAGGCATTTGGCTCGTTAGTCTATTCGCCATCACCGGTACTGTGGCGGTAGCTGCTGGAGGTCGACTGCAAATCCCGACGCTGGAAGATGCAGCCGTCATCGCGAAGAAAAACAAAAAGAAAAAACCGTTTTTACCTGATGTAAAGGCAGAGAAAAATCAACAACAGCAAAACACACAACCATCAGAGCGTCCGGCTAGAAAGGGAGGAGTAAAATGGATTTCTGTGGCTGTCTTACTCAAATTTCTTTTGGCCTTCAAATCTTTTGGAGCACCATTCTTTGATCCATTGGGAGAGCCAAGACAAGCCACTGCCTCATCCATCTATTTTTCTTTCATTGCGGTGTTATACGTTTGGTTGGCATCTGTTACAACTCTAACGATCATACCGCATGTATCTACACATTACAATGTCATTACAGCGGCGGCACTGTTCTTTTATATGGGCTTTATTAGTGTATGTGCACTATTGGCAGGAAGATTCATAATTCGTTGTGCATACTACGGTTGGTTACTGTGGAAAAGAGGCATGATACGATCTTCATTATTTGTATTAACACTAGATTCAACAAAAAAACTTCCAGTTTTGGTCCACTGGCATCGTCCTTTTCGAAGAGTTTGTAAAAGCTCATGGATAATGTCTGCCGTGCTATGCTCTTTCTATACGCACTGTTGGTCAAGATCGCTTGCGGCGTTCAAAGTTTCGAGAGCGGATGGAGCTAGCTTTGTTTGTCAGGGAATTTTTATGCCTATGGTGTGGCTTGGCTTTTCAAACAACAATAGTGGAATCCATCAAGGGCAAATCTGTGCCGATGAATTTTCTATCTGGGTGTTGTGGGCGGTGTCTATCTTTGGTCATTTGTTCTACTATTTGATTAACGAGTTCAATGGACTGCATCATAAAGGTTACATTCCCTCACGAAAAAAGTCAAAATCTCCGCTTGATCATGTTTTGGGGCTAGAGATATCCAAAAGCAGTTCCAGTATGGACTCGAACACAATTCAACCGACACATAGCGATGACGGCTTTGGCAATGAAGAAGAAGATGAGGAAGAGAGAGATTCGTGGCCATCACTTTCTGCAACACTACAAAAATTCAAGAGGATTGAGAGACCTCAAGGAACGTTGCCGATGGTTTCTTGGTACTCTCAAATTGTATTCTCTACTGGTTTTGATATTTTGCTTTCCGCTCATGTATTTCTTGGACGCTTTGATGCTAGGAAGATGCAAGCTGCACTTCTCGGTAAAGAATCCAAGTGCAACATTCAAAGCAATCAGACCGAGGGTCTATTCGATTTCAGTGATTGTGACACGTCGTCTGGCTCTGGTTTCTGGTTTGACTTTATGTCTGATTGTGGGGATGGGTTCAATAGTTCATATCAAGTAGCGCGGCTTCTGGCGCAGCCAAATCTTCACGTTTACACATCCTCTAGGTCGACCAAAAGTAGGGCTGTGAAAACTCTCCCAAGAGGAAAAATCCTCGTAATTGGGGGAGATCTTGCATATCCTGATCCAACACCATCGAGTAAGTCTATTTGTTTCAACCTAGTTGCCTGGGCATGGATGTTGACTCACTGACATTCATTTCGTATCGTAGATTATGAAAAGCGTTTCTTTCGAACATTTGAGGATGCCTTGCAACCTCCACCAACTTTTCGGAGATCTCACATTTCCATCGAGAAGCCTGCCTTCCCAATAAAGGGGTGGAAATCATGCGAGAAGTTGCAAGCTAGTAGTCCGCTATCCTCATACGATGGTCCGTGCACCTTTCTAATACCGGGGAATCACGATTGGTTTGACGGTCTTGCTACCTATACAAGATACATCCTATCGAGAGATTGGCTCGGCGGATGGTTGATGCCCCAGAAAACTTCGTACTTTTGTCTAAAGCTTCCTCGTGATTGGTGGGTATTAGGGTTTGATTTGGCGTTAGACGACGATATAGATATTGAACAATTTACTTTCTTTGCGAACGTAGCAAAACAAATGCAGCCACATCATAATGTCATCATTGTTAGTCACGTGCCGCATTGGGTTCTCGATGAATACGAGAATCATGAAAATGATTCTCGTAAAGAGAACAATTTGAAAGAGTTGGTAACGACTCATTTTCGCAGCAAAGTTCGGCTGCGCGTCGCCGGTGATTTACATCACTACACACGTCACATGCCAGTCAACAACAACGAATCTCCTCGTAAAGAAAGTAAGAACGCAAAAGACAAGCCGGTGCTGATTGTGGCTGGGGGTGGCGGTGCCTTCACACATCCAACTCACTGCTTCGATGATCAAATTAGCGTTGGAGAGAATCAGTATGTTAGAGTCTGCGCCTACCCAACTCCGAAGGTGTCTAAACACCTTAGCTGGTTGAACCTCTGGCAATTTAGGTGGAGGAATTGGCGATTTGACATCTTATGGGCTGTAACTTACTTTGGCATGGCGTCGTCGTTCTTTCCTCTCTGTGGAGTATATGATGACTACATCAATACCAACCCATCTCAAAGTCTCGGTAGTTTGCTTCTGTGGACATTTCGTCGAGTACTCTATCTCATGAGCAAGATATTTGTATCAGGTAGAGTGTCCCTCTTTTTCACGATCTTTATTATTGGGTTGACGTTTGGCTTTACGGATAAGAGCCACTTGAAATGGAGGGTTAGTCTAGGTTGGAGTGTTTTCCATGCTCTCTCACACATATCATCTGCCATGCTAGTTCTATTGTTTGTGGAGTGTATGGCTGAGTTTGTAATGAAAGAAGGTATCATCGCATCTCAGAATGTGGGGCAGTCTCAAAGTCTCAGTACTGGTTTAGCTTCTTCCATCTTTGATGAATACAACGCCCACTTCAGTCATGTGCTAGAAGATTTCCGTTTAGTTGGTAATGCGACCATGTTTCGTCAGTCACAAGGCATTCTACAATCTTGTCGAAGTGATGAACGTCTGTACGAGAAATTATCAGCTGCATTCGGTTGGCTGTATCGTGAGGCTCCTTTGCTGAAGACAGCACTTGCAGTGTTCGACTTACCAGGAGCCATAGCCTCCACACATTTGGAAATGTGTAGACTTCTCTGTTCAGGTAATTCACCATGCACCTATTCGAACGAGTTCATGCTCTATCAGCAGATTGATAGATTAACTATTCTGAAGTATCTGTCGGCAATCGGGCTCTATTTCGTCATCTTTGCAGTGCCAATAGCTGGAAATGTTTTTGGATCATGGCTTGCATTAAGCTTGAATGTTTTCAACTGCCAATATGATGAAGGCTTCTCGTCGTTGCGAATGGAGCACTACAAGAATTTTTTGAAGTTCAATATTGATAGCAATGGTGACTTAGAAATATTTGCAATTGGCTTGCAACGAGTTCCAAAGCATTGGAAGAAGGATCCGCAATGGGTAGGTTACAACATGCATGGAAAAGGCGCAACAACTGAACCCTCGTGGTCATTGAAAAACCCATCTAAATGGGTGCCCTGGCGAAATTCGAAAAAGTTCTCTCCGGAGGTGATTGATCATCTAAAGATCAAGGCTAATTGAGATTGAGATGGTTTGTAAAAGTTAGACATCACCTTAGCGTCATAATGTATGACAACTTGGAATTACGCTCCGCGACGAAAACTAACAGTCTTGCTCTCACTTGATCGCTTGCAATCGAATCGAGATATCTGAAGTAGCGACAGATCCTCCAAATCAATTCGTTGATAACCGTCCTGGGCGTATGGAGGAAGAGGGACAGAACTTTCATTTCCGTCTCCACTCTCATATGCATTCGGATTGCCCCATGTGAGAAAATTATGCCCACACGTTCCGTCATCGCATTCTCCGATGAGAATATATTCATCTACAATTCCAACTCCACTCTCGCCAGGTGCATGGATCGACGATTGAGGTTTGCGAAAGTCGGCAGTCCAATCATGACCAGGTGGCATCCAGCTACAAATAACAATGAGGCGAGAAGGTTCTTCTGTTGAGCTATGCTCTGGTGAAGGAGGAGCATACTTGGCAACTGATTCTACAGCTGACAGCTTTTCGACACCAATTTGTTTGTTTTGATACATTGGGGCCTTCCACGAACCATCATCAGTGGCAAGAAGTGTAGGCATCGTGTATGTCAGTGAATTTGCTTCCATCTTTGCTTTCGTAGACCTGTTCGTCTTCCCACTCTTTCGGCGCAGACTAATATTCGTAGAAGTTATTGATGAATTTGCTACCACGATTTCGTGCATTGATCGACGTAAGAAGTAAATCAATCTCCCATCTCCTGCGCCAACATCTAAAATTGTAGTTTTTACGGGCGCAGATTCGGCGCTATCCATAGCCTTTATTCGATCTAACAGATATTGAGCAAGTCCAAAGATATAATCAAATGTCCACAATTCATATGAATCTTCTCGTCGTCTCATCTCAAAGTAAGCATTCAATGGACCGGAATTGCTGATTTGCCCACTGAGTTTGTTGTGGATTATATTCTTGAGTGAAAGATTATCTTGTGAATCGCTATCGTCTGCATCAACCCAAGATGAAACTGGTACTTTTATTCTACTCCAATCTTCCATCCCAAATGCTTCAATGACCGTGTCCACTTTGGGAAGTATTAGGTCCAAAGGAACTTCGACTTCCTCTCCATCTATAGTTTTCGTATCACCAACACTATTCAGACCAGCAACATCGTCTCGCAAAGTTGGGTATTTTTTCACTGCCTGCTGAACCACCAATCCATATTTCGCTATCAGATATTCTCCGCGAACCCACTTCACGAAGTAGTCATAGGAGTTATGTTCATGATCCTGTTCATGAGTTGTAAAGAGCTTTCGCTTGAAATCCTGCTCTGATTCAGTGGGGAGGAGTGCAGGACGAACGTATTGATCAAGTAATTGGACTCGTTGGTTCGCTAACTCTGCAAATTCCGTGTGCGCATCATCATCATCCGTCTCTTTCCGTGTATGTTGTTGCTTTAGTCGCCGATTTCGCTGTTGTGACTTTAACTGATTCTGTGTCTCTAACTCTATTTGTTTCGTTTCCTGCTGATGATCTTTAGCTGCCTTTAACTTCTGATGCCTACTTTCAAAGAAGACATCCCATGTTTGATCTACAAAATTCTCCCAAGATGTTGATATCTGCCCTATTATTGATCCATCATGAGTGATGTTGCCTTTTAATCTTGACGATATTAATTGGTAGTCATCTTGCACTTCAATTGATACAAGTCGTTGTGCCAGCGGCAACATTGAAAATGAAGGTGAAAATTCATGCATGCGAAGGCTCCAACGCAGGAAATTCGGTGCGATTGCTTTGCTGATCCGTTTAGTGACGGATGATGCCAATGTTAATATCATTATGTTCGCCTATTCTATATGGTATGAGCCATGCAAACAGATGATGAGTGCAAAAGTGCGGAGAGCAAAGCTTATCGGAGCGTCTGTTTTTGCTCCTCTTTATACACTTTTTACACTCAACTCTCCCTACAGCAGTGTGCAGTAGATAATATCACCTTAGATCTAAACATTGATTTTCCATCAACCTATGCCCCATCTACATCATGAAGACCATCCAACCCTACCGTGCAGCAGTCACCTCTTTCTCGTCAGCAGCAGCATCGGCACCACAACACCAGCAGTCAGGTTTTGAATACGATTCAGGCGAGTACATTCTTTCGGTAGCATCATCACATCATGATGCATCAGCAGCATCCAATACTTGTGTAGCATCCGCTTTGAGCAACAAATCCATAGTCATTTACGATTCAACGTCAGGGCAAGTTATACGGCGGATAGAAAAGGCACATGAAGGCCCAATATCACAAATCTCGTTCTTTCCTTGCGAGTATGGCTCGGGTGAAGGAAGCACGCATCAAAATTGCAATCATCTTCCATTGTTGATCAGTGCAAGTCAAGATGGAACAGTCAAGGTATTTGATTTCAGAACAAACTCATCATCAAATGCAATCAGCACAAAGCTGTCACTTCCAAATGAACAAGCACTATGTGTATCGCTCGGATACGGTGGAACTCTAGCTGCAGTCGGGACAAGCAAAGCTCGGGTATCTTTCCTAGATTTGAGATACACCAGTGGAACAAACCCAACTGGTGCACTGATGGGGAGTTATGTTGATGCGCATACAGAAGAGGTGACGCAAGTGAAGTTTCAGACTGTTTCAAATGCATCTGGACAGACAAAGATAGTTCTAGCAACGGCATCAGAAGATGGGCTGCTTTCTATTTATGATCCTTCTCAGCCGTCGGAAGATGCGGCTCTTTTATCTACACTCAACATTGGAGCACCTCTACGGCATATAGGGTTCTTTGGCCCCAAGTACGAAGGCATCTGCGCATTGACTGGTAATGAAACAATGAGTGTTTGGCATTGGGACTCTGCACAAAAAGTTTCGGATGTTGGTGGATTGGGTTTGAGGGAACTACTAAGTGATGCAGTTGGTAAAAGTGGACTCGGCGGTGGAGGAAGCTCTGTTGAGTATTTGGTTGGATGTACATGGGTTAACGCTAACTGCGATCAGGCGACTCCACAATCACCTTCCGATCCCAAAGCACTGCATTTACTTGCCGGTAATTCAGAAGGTGATGGGTATCTCTTCCGAATGGATGCGGATCAAATCACACCGTTAGCTCATCTGCAAGGTGGTCACAGAGGATGCATACGTGACTTCTGTTGGGTAGACAATGGCAAAGGTGGACAGAGACTCGTTACAGGAGGAGAGGATGCAAGATTGTGTGAATGGGATCTGTCGGGCACTTCTTCGGCTTCATTGTTGGCGAGAAATAATAGAGTTGGAAGTGGAAAGGTGAAGCAAGTTAAAAGAGATGATGCAAGTAGAAAGAAGAAGTTTGGTTCTCCCTATTGATCAGGAGAGAGTTTGGGTAAACTAATTGCGCGCGTAACATAAATAGTACACACTATCATTGCTTCACAGATAGACACGTCTAAATGAGATTATTCTTCGTCTTCACCTCTACATATTTATCCTTGTCAGCTTTTCCCAGCGGACTTTCTTTCGCCCACATCTGAATGCGTTCAACCAAACTAACATCTCCCCCAGTGCTGCGCATACCCTCAGGCACATCGGTTCTTAGTGTTAAAACATTGTATATATCGATTGTCTCAAGATTGACAAAATTCTCGAATTCATCAAGTTCTGCCACTGACAGATTTGGAACATTTTCAGCTGCCCACGTGCCCAAAAGCAAATCCACCTCTAACCATCCACGCTGCTTGGAGCGGTAGACAAGTCTCTTCTTGCGAACAGCCAAGTTCCTTTCCTCATCGTTCATTCCGGTAGAATCGTTTAGATCATTTTCTGCCTTCGGGAGGCGCAAGTGTCGTTTCATTATCTCGTTATAGCGCGGTTGTGCTCGATCCCATAATTCTTGTTCTCTTCTGGCTACTTCGTCTGTGTTGGCACTGTCTCTGCGAGATTTCATGTCGCCTGCTCCTCCGAGGTAAGCTCTCGCTTGCTGATGACGAAAACTAAAACACAAATGATGACGGGACAACGCAATTGCATCATCATTACAACGAATGCCATTGGCTCGGAGAGTAAATCGGCAGAATCGGTGCATAATCGCCGTCATTCTTCTTAATTGAATAGCTTGACCAAACAACTAAATTATAATAGTCAACTATATCGCCCGAACACGGGGTAATGTTCATGAGATAATTTGTTAGCAATAATTGTTTTATGCTGTGATGAGCAAGGAGAAAGGAGAAGATAACGCGCTGAATCAGCACGAGATTGTTCGCAGTATTCTGTCCATGTTTTGAGTACTTCAAGGGCTCGCCTTTTGGAGGCGTGATGGATTGCAAAGGACAGGTCGAGATGACGGAGGATGATATTGTACTTCAACTCTCGAAGAATTTAGTTTCAATTAGCTTACACAATGCTGTTCAATTCACTCTCATCGACTGGGAGGAAATCTACACTCAACATCTTCGTCCATGACGCCAATGCAGCAGCTTGTTCATAACTTACGATGTTCAGCACACTTCCTTCTCTGCCAGCTCGCCCTGTGCGCCCGGCAATGTGGGTGTACTCATCAGGACTTCCCGGTCTACCTACCACAATGACTGCGTCGAGTCCATCAAGATGAAGACCTCTCACGTTATCTTCGTGAGTTATCAAAAGGTATCCATCATCACTGTCCAGTCTGTCCTTCTTCTTGTCTTTCGACCCACCTATGCCTACAACTCTCGATACTTTGCGATGAGCTTCCATTAACCTATCTGTCCCATCTCCTTCCAACGCATCGAGCAATGACTGAGGCTCGGGATTGATTCCAAAATGTCTCAAAGCCCCAAGTGCATTATGCACTTTAATGTCACTGCCACGAGTCAGGACCAAAAGAACTTTTCTACTTGACATACCTTGCTGAGGTGGAGAGAGGATGGTTTTCGCAGCAAACGCAGCTGAAGTCAAGAGTGATCCAGTAGTGGAGCCATCGACGGGAAGCACGTAATTTTTCACTGTGTCTGGAATTTTCACGGCTCTACCAATGTGTGTTTCGTCGTTCGCTACCTTTTTCTCCATGTTTACAGTATCTTCCTCGCCACGAAGTGTCTCTGGGCATTCCGAACTATGTAGCCCCAGTACTCGTGACAGTTCCCTTCGAATTGGTCTCCCAACAGTTGCACTTGCAGCAATCACTTGCACACGACCTTTCGTAAGTCTAGCAATGGCAGCGGCAAGCATGGCAGCAGGTTTCTCGTGCCTTTTGAATGATTTGTCGGTACGAGATTTCTTGACGTTCAACAGTCGATCAACTTCATCCATCACCAACCACCGTGTATTGCTTAGCAAACTCTTTCCTTCTGGCTTGCTAGTAGGGGGCGCTGGCATCTTTTTATCCCCAAACAAACTTAACGAAATGGTTTTGGCACTGCCTACCAATATCCTCGGTTTGTATGTCCTCCCACTGATGTTGGTTGGCTCAGCATCATTTCCTTCCTTTTCATAGTACTCATATTCCTCTCCTCGATCAGCTTCGGCCTTCCAAAGAGACATTAAATTCATGGGACGTGGCACTAACTTTACCATTCCTTTTGGGGCCAACACGCTAGCAATACCGGCTACTTGAGCTGCCAGCTCACGCGTGGGAAGTAAAACAAGTGATATTCCATTTTCCATTGCATCGGGATCGATGTCACCATTATTGCTTGCATCTTCAACTTCTTTCCATAGACTCTCGGTGATGGGGAGTACGTAAGTAAGAGTTTTCCCGCTTCCAGTTTCCGCGTGCAGCAATGCAGATTGGTGTGCATAAAACAACTTCGGTATAGCAACTTTTTGAATAGGTGTCGGTTTTGGATCAGTAAAGGCTTGTCGAAGTGCATTAGTTGCAGCCGTAGACAGACGTGAGATGCCAGCAAACGACATCGGCCTATCCAAACTTAATGTTGTGGATGATGGAGCGACAATAGTTGGCATTTGCACTTCATCATCATCCATATCTTCATCGTCATCATCATCGGCAGCACCACTTTCTCTTCCTTGGTCCTGAGCAACATAGTACTTTGCTAATCGATCAACTAGATCTGGTTTCCGCCCCTTGGTAGGGAGTCGTAGATTGGACAATTCAACTTTCAAGTCGTTTGCGGGCTTCAGACGCAACTGTTCCACGTAGTGTTGCATCTGTTCGGATCCACTTTCAGATGCTGACTGATTTGATTTTTCTTGCGGCTGGATCTGCGATTCGTGTAACGATTGTTTGAGTTCTTTCATCAACTTTTTCTGCTGCTTTTGTTGTTGTGTCAATTGTTCTTCTGGTTCTGATGGAACTTTTAGTACATCACTGATAACTTTCTTGGACGAGTCTCCAAGTTTTAACCCCTCCAAAATTCGTATTGTCTCTTGAACTTCTTTTTCCATTACTTGTACCTCGGTATCATCTGTAGGAGGGGGAAAAGATATTGATCTCTTCTTGTCATTATTTAGTTGTGTGCTGCCTGTGGGTTGCAGATGATTAAGTTCGTGCGCTTCCAGCCGTTCAACCAATTCGGATTTTTTGCCCGATACGGGTAATTTCCATTCCTTCAATTTTGATTTAAGTTCTGGTACCGTCATGTCTTTCCAATTTGTTTCTGATTTAGTTGAACACATTATGTGTTCATGGTTGTTATGTCGACTTCTCGATGATGGTAGGTGGTGAGTGATTGGAGAAAAGGAGGCTGACAATGATGCCAACAATTGTATTGTGGCGAAGCAGCCCATAACTAAATTACAAAGTGATAGCGGTGCCATGGTTGATATGCGTTAGGTTCAATATGTGCTTCACAGAAAGGATTCTGCTAATGGCTAATGCCATTCATTATGATGTGATGGATTGACGATAGACGTATTTTGAGAGATTTTTAGCTGGACACGCGTGATGCGGCGCTGCGTTGGCTGTTGGCTGGGGGTCTCTCTCGTCGCTTCGTTTCTCCTTTCGCCCTGCGAAGGATGCTACTAGCGTAGGAACTCAATATCGAGAACGCTCGAAAAAATTAAATTAGTGATGAACGTAGGGGTCAAAATTTTTAATCCGAACCATGCATGGTCTCTTGCCAGTACATATCGTTGCCACCATACACAAACATTACCAACAAAAGAGAACCATGGTGAAGTCGAGTTTTATCACCATCGTTGCATCTGTTGCTCTCATTTGCACTTATACGTCGGCAGCTGGTACGCCAGAAGATGCCGACGAAGTTCACACGTTACTCCGAAAGTCAGCTGCTGGGGATCGTGATCCCCTTACTGTGTATGAGCAAATGATGAGTGCGCAGAAGATCGACCGCGATCTTCAGAATCTGCGCCAAGGGCATAAAGGGCCAAGGCCAACTAGTAGTAGCGGTGCCAACACTAACAATAACAGTGGCGAGGACGGATTTGTTCGAACTGTCGATGACAGTCTACTAGATGGTGGATGCTTTGCTAACCCTTCAAGATGTGGATGTGCACATCTCAAGTATTCGGACTACCGTGGATCGCAGAGTACTACCACGAGCGGGTATACATGCAAGTCATGGAGTAATGCAGCAAGCTTCCCAGGCGAGGGATTGGATGATGGTCCATTCTGCAGAAATCCTCGAGGAGCAGGTGATGGAGCATTTTGCTTCGTCGAATCCAATAGTGCTGGGGTCCACTGGGAGTACTGCAAAGTGCCAACATGCGGCACGATCACTGAGGGTGTTAGAACTTTTGAAGATGTCAGCTCCACCAACAGCGCCGTCGGTTTATCCGGGTGTGTCACTTGGTCTGAATTGATTGATTTGGAATTCGAGGTGGAGGATTTGCTTGACAGCCTTGCTAGTCCATTTCTGAGAAGCTTTCACCTAGGGGGGATCATCAGGCTAGCAGCGCATGATTTCATGGATCATGATATCTCAGCAAGCCAAAAAATGGGATCAGATGGCTGCCTTGACTGGGACCATAAAAACAACAGAGGGCTGCGTGAAATTTGGTCCGACGGTACACCTTGGCATACTCTCAAGCAAAACAAACACCCGAATATGTCTGATCCTGACTTTTGGATCGCATGCTCCATGCTTGTTATGAAACTGGCTTCGGGCGGGAATCACGATATGATGCACACATTCCTGTGGGGAAGGAAAAAAGCAAGCAGTTGCAGTGGCTCTGGAGATCGCCTTCCTAAAGGAAAAAGTTGCCAAGATAACCAAGAAGTCTTCCTCGACAGAATGGGCCTAACATGGAGGGATGCAACTGCTTTACTCGGTGCTCACACTGTTGGTCGTGGACAAAATGAAGTAAGTCGGATGTATCTCCTAAGGCTTACTACGTCATAGCTTCGTAGCTAACTCTTTGTATTCTCTCTTTGTTCTTCGTCCGCCACAGCTGTCGGGTCATCATGGAACATGGATGCCTAATACTGAGAAAGCTATGATTTGGGACAAAGGATACTACGAGGAAATGGTTCAACGTGCCTGGGCCCCAAGAAATGAAGGTGCCGATAATGCAGACTTCATGGCTGGAGAAGTAAGTAGTCAATTCCCAAAGATGATGCTGAACACAGACATTTGTCTCGCGTTTGATATTGATACAGTTGCAGACAACAAGTGCTGCACGAATATCAATATGATCAACCCTGAAACTGGTAGAAACCGCTGTGGGATTTACGAAACTAATCAATGCAAGAGAATTGATTCTACTCATCCACGTGCGGAGTCTGCTCAGGCTATTTTAGAATTCCTTGGTGGAAACACGCCAAATGATGATAGTACGCGATGGTACAGAGCTTTTACTGAGGCATGGACTAAGGCAACACTCAATGGTCACACTGAGTTGTTTCCGGTTCAGCAGAAATGCAACTAATTATGCTATAGGGTGCTTGGGAGAATGAAGTTATAGAGAAAAGGATGTATTTTTTTATGCAAACCTTTCGTGTTACAGTCCTGCAGAAATAGATTTATAACAAAATTGATATTAATGTTGATTTACTAGACTCTATCTACACATAATCCATGTAGTTCTTGATCTTGTATTATTGTTTACTCTTCCAAATCAATAGGGTTGATCAAAAGCTCGGAGAAGTCTTTGAGCTTGTCCACCCCCCTAACTTCATGGTCCAACAAAGGCATCAATACCACATGGAAATCGTCACCATAAAGATCGAAACACTGACCGATATACTTGTCCTGCATTCTCTTACGAGCCATCATTTTGGAGCAAATCTCTCGAGCCTCCTTCTGCAGACCATCTTTATTGGAATCGAACCACTCTCCTAATTCCTCGGCATCCTTTTCTGGGAAGAGAACTTGGTTCACCACAATATTGTGTGAGTCAATACCAAACTTTGACAACTCCTGCACCAAACGCTCGGTCTCGTAAATTGACAAGAATTCCGGGATACAAACACAAACGAAAGTTGTGAGGGCTGGATCCTGAAAGGCCGTATTGACTTTGTTGATGATTTCACGTGTCTCTTCTAGCCGACCAATTAGTGCATCCTGGACCTGATCTGGAGATCCTCCTCCAAACAATGCAGACGCCTGGCCAATCAAACCTCCAAAACGATCCTTGAGGTCCATGATCTTTCCAAATGCCTTCTCAAGAATAGTAGGGAAGCTAAGAAGACGCAAAGTATGTCCCGTAGGAGCTGTATCAAATACCACTACATCATAATCCATATTTTGAACCTGCTTCATTAACTCCGAGAAAGACATGGCCTCATCAATTCCGGGGATGGAGTTTGTAAGCTCCGACATGAGTGCCTGAATACCCGAGCTATCATCATCCTGACCAGCACCAGTGGCATCCTCCATTGATCTTTGCATTTTGTCTAGATCTTCCGTGGCGTCAATTTCCATTGCAGATAGGTTATCAAACCCCAGAATGGGTGTGGGATCACGGCCGATTTTTTGGCAGAAGGCATCTGACAAGTTGTGGGCCGGATCTGTCGATACAATCAGGACCTTTTTTTTTATTTTGGATACACGAAGAGATAAAGTTAGTGTAACATTTGAGATAACCTATTCAGTTGAAGACTTCCGATTGTGGTTTCCCCAGAGGACTACGCAACAAATTACACGTATGCTCACCTTTTTACGGTGTTTGGCAAGTTGTGTACCCAAGCAGCAACTCGTGGTTGTCTTTCCTACACCACCTTTCCCGCCGACAAAAATCCACTGCAGTGATTCCTGCTCAATGATATTTTTGAGTGAGGGATCTGGGAGATCCTCGTCGTCGTAGTCATAGTCCGCCATTGTTATTGTCGATGCCTATCGTTATTTTTTGAATTGTGCGGCCTGCCGAGCAGCTCCATTTACGAAGGAGTATCGATAGTGGCAGTCCGCACTGAGATGGTGTCGCGGCGTGCTGAAGTCTCACATCTCACACGAGTCACGGTCAAACAATGTTCCCTATTCACAAACCCTCGACCACCTTCAACCCGGGGCTTTATCAACTTTCAACTCTTTCGAACGACTGCCAATACTATGCAAAGTATGCCCCCCGCATGCTAGCTTCCCTTTTCATAATCATGTCCGGTGAAGTGCTAAGTACGACTTGCCTTCATTGCACATTATCAGCACTCCATATTTGTTGATGAGTGACAATATCTCTTAGAAATCTGGAAAACGTTCAAAATAATGACGACCACTCCTTCCGCCGCCGGTGAGGAGCGTGATCGGCGGAGGAAATCATCACGATCTACTCGCCCCGCCGATTCATCGTCTAAACGCGACTCTTCTGACAGGGAGCTAAGGCGGCAAAGGAGTGAAGAAGACATAGAAAAATCTAAGAAAGAGTCCTCTACTCGGAGGAGGCTGAAAGAATCGACCGAGAGCAGCCGTGATAAGCGTGATGTGCGACAACAAAAGTCACCAGACGTGAGCGAGGACGGTGAGATAAGGCGAAGGGTTAGCAGCCGACGAACGGTCAAACCAAGTAGTCCAAAAGAACTTGACGTTGCAACAACTTCTGCCGAAAGGAAAGAATACTCTGCCGAAAAGAAGGCAAATTCAGAAAGACGGGGATCTGCTGAGAGAGAGCAGAAACGACGTCCGTCTCGAGATGACTTGGAAATATTGCAAATTGACAAACAAATGCGACGATCGTCCCGTACTGATTCAATAAGATCTCATTCTGTGGGGAGGAGGAAACTGAGCGATGAGGAAGATAATTACAGGAGAGACAGCAGCCGTTTGGGTGGGGGGAGACGAAAGAAGAAACCAGTTATAGCAGATAGTATGGTGGTTGTATCTGATAAAGGAAGGGGGAAGAATCCTAACAGCTTGCTTGAAGAAGAAACACCCATACCGACCAATTTGTTCGCATCCAATCTGGAAGAGTTTGAAGACAATAACGTCGAAGAGAATCAACCCAAACGCAGCTCTGCGGATAGGTCAGATAGCGCCAAGAGGAATTTATCCTTCACTAAACCATCGCTAGAAAGTAAGCCATCTTCCGGTGGTGGTAGCAGTGTTGGTAAATCTGCCCCGAAACAAAGACCCAGGCGCCGTACCTTGACAAGTTGGGATGATGATCCTGACATGGTAACATCAAAGGAAGGTGATGCTAATAATAAGAGAGGAGAGAGCAAGACGAGGCGGTTCAGTTCTTCGTTAAGACACACTTCTTCAGACGGCGTTAGATATAGGCGAAGCTCGAGCAGCCAAGGGGAAACAAAAGAGACAGAAGTACTCACTAAGCGTCTTTCTTTGGATTCTTCGTTGAAATTACTTGGTAAATCATTCTCCCATTTGGATCCAGAACGAAAAAAGTCAAGATCAATGAGTTTGTCGTCACACAAGTCTATGGACTTAGACGCAAAAGATGAATCTAGACGCAGAGCTTTGAGAAGGTCAAATGGAGGTGATCGGCTTGCCAAGAGTGTAAGAATGATCAAGACAGAGAGACCATCTCTTCGACGCAACAGCTCACTTAACGACGTACATGCATCTGATGATAGTAGCAGCAGCAGCAGTGACGAGGAAGATGACGCTTTGTCTCCACTCCATTTGAGGCAGTTGCCTCGGCGATCGAAGAAACAGGATTTGGTAGCAGAAAGTATTTTGGTGGTCGCTGAGGGAAAGACCATCATTCCTAACAATTCATCACACTCCATTCCAACAGAACTAAGAAAGTCCAGTCTTGAGATCTTTGAACAAAAGACTGAGGAAACGCAACGGAATCGATCTTCTAGTGTTGACAGTACTGGCAAAACAAAAACACAACGAAGGCATACGGAGAAAATTAAGAAAAAGGAATCCAGTCAGAAACCTTTGAGGCGATCGAATAGTGTCAAATTGATTCGTAGATTAAGTAAGGAGATGTCATCGTCCTCAGACAAGCGAAAAGAGTTCAGGGGGAAACGGCGTGCCTCTATTGAAACTTCATTCGTCCGGCGAAAGTCCAGTGAGTTTGACAAGTTAACGCGCACAAATAGTAAGGATGAAGCGGATGATGGGTCTCCTCTTGAGAAAGAGGAAGAACACGGCACTCGAGCAGGTGAATCGACATCAGAATTGGAAGCCCTGATGCAGAAAATTGAATCAACAACAAGCAGAACAGGGTCAATCAAATCATCAGCAAAATCATCCTTGAGTAGTGACAAACGAAGTTCATATTTGCAGCGCAAGAAGCGAAACAAGAGGCGGAAGTGGATTGCTTTTTGTTGCTGTGCTGTGCTGCTTACGGTCCTTGTGGCTGTTGTAATAGTCCTCATGCTCACAAGGGCTGTTGACAAAGCTGAATTGGCAAAGGCAAATTCAACCTCGGTAATAATCGGCGTGGGTACGCCTTTGGTAGAGCAGCCTAGCCAAGCCCCGACAGTTCTGGAGGTACCGACAAAACCCCCATCAACCCCAATAGACGTTGCGATTGTTGTTATTGTTCAACTAGATGAAAGACCTGATGAGACTGGGTTCTCGTTGATCTCAGCTGACAACTCAACGACTTACGTTTATTATCCTTACGGTAGCTTATCAGGTCGACAATCAGAAGTTATCACGGAGGTCCTCCATATTCCTGCCGATACGGAAGTTTTGTTTACTTTTTCGGATCAATCTGGAGAGATTTGTTGCGATAATGGGAATGGATACTATCGCGTTTTTTCTGGATCAGGTGAACAAAAAAAGTCATTAATATCTGGTGATCGAAACTCAGAGTACAAATTCACAGTCGGATCCAATAATGTGGTCCAAACGGGGGGAATTGATCCAAACGAAGCATGCAAGCCTTGTCCCGATGGTAAACAATGTGGTAGATGTGCTTGGTGCAACGTAGACAGGGGCTTTTTGCCGGATACAATTTTTTCCTACCAATGTCACACTCCTCCTATTTCAATCACCGAAAAGTGCTTTATTGGAGCGAAGCGAGTTCAGCTTCACAATCAATATGTTGCGGCCATGGCTAAATGTACAAATGACTTTGAACCTTGGCCACAATTACAATCAACGCCGGAGTCGACCGTTTGTGTATCAGAAGCGAAATGTATTCAGAAGTATTCTTTCGTGGACCCAGATTGTGAAAATGAGCTCAGTGGTTCGGTCCTTGTGAGGGAGTCTTGTCAGGACGTAATCGGTGGTCTTGCGTTTGGCTATGATTATGGTTTCAATGCGCCACGGGAGAATGAGTGTCTCCCAGGACCTTATTCAATGGCCGACTTTGCTGAGGCTATTGCTACAAGATGTTGCGTTGATGGAGTTGCATTTTGTAGTACTTTTGGTGGAAACACTACATCTGATGCATACGCAGCGCCCTCGTCAGCATCGACAGGCCCTGAACCTACTCTGTCACCTACGACGAGTTCTCGCCCGACTGTGAGCGATGGATATCAGATGACGATTGTCATAATGCTTGATAATTTTCCGAGAGAGACAGGATGGTACATCACTTCGAAAGACTCCAAGATAACTTACATGAAGAGAAATCCTGGCTATTACAGAGAAACAAAGTTAATTACCGAAACCATCCCTTTACCAGAAGGCTCCAACGCTATCTTTACCATCACGGACGAAGAAGGTGACGGGTTATGCTGTGAGAATGGGGAGGGCTACTTCCAAATATACACAGCTGATGGTTCCTTAGTTGTGGACGAAAATGGAACCTTTGAGAGCTCGAAATCAGTGAATGTGTTTGCAGGAAAGCCTTTAACACTGTCTCCGACAATATCATTGGTTCCATCGGCTTCGTCAGCTCCTTCTCAAGGACTGTTTCCGATCACTATCGCTGTTCAATTTGATCAGTGGGCAAGTGAGACGGGCTTTTCAATTTCATCAGTACTTGATGGCAAGGTTCTGCGAGAGTGGTCCCCAGGTTCCTTTGTTGAGCCGAACCAACGATTCGTTGAAACAGTACAGCTCCCTTACAATTCTGAGGTTATTTTTAAGCTAATAGATTCAGGAGGTGACGGATTTTGTTGCGTATATGGAGATGGATCTGTGACCATTTTCAGTGGTAATGACGCAACAGATGAGTCGGCCGTGATTGAATCCAAGACGGGAGAGTTCCAATCTGAACTTTCATTCTCATTTCGTGTGGGACCGCCACCTACTTCTCCTCCAACTGTGACGTCTGTTCCTACTGCTTCCAATACCAATTCAATTTCGGGACATCCAACCTTTTCGAGCCCACCGTCAGTACTTTCTTTGGAGGTGACAGTTGTTGTGCAATTTGATAAATACTCGGCGGAAACAGGGTGGTTCATCGACAGTGCTGATGGAACAAAAAACTATGTCGCCAGGCCACTTGGCTACTATGAAAATGAGCCATCAGGAAAAGCTGTGGAGACGATCAAACTTCCTCAGGGACTCTCGTATAGATTCAAAATTATTGATCTTTTTGGCGACGGAACTTGTTGTTGGGCTGGCGCTGGATACTACGCCATGTACGAGGGCAAGAATATCGATGACATTAGTTCACAGCTTTTTTCAGGGGATGGCGAGTTCGGTCTTAAAAGAGAACACTTTTTCACTATCGGGAGAGTGCAAACTACTGCGCCATCTATTTCTCCAATGCCATCAGTATCTCCAACGCTTTCACCCACAATGAAGCCAAGTATTTCGTCACGCCCTACCGAAAACATGTACATCGTTGATATGACCATCAAACTGGACAGTGATGCTTCGCAGACAGGATTTTACATTGCTTCTGTATCAGACGGGACTGTATACTTCGATCGTCCTCCCGGATACTACAACGGCATGGATAAGGAAACTATTGAAGAGTCAATACCACTGCCTGCTGGTCAGTACCATTTTGCCTTGCTTGATTCTGGCGGGGATGGGTTTTGTTGTCAAAACGGCTTTGGATTCTATTCCTTGTATGATAATTCAAGTGGGGATGTACTTGTCTTCAGTGATGGGAAATTTGGTGATGCAAAAAATGAAACATTTTCGGTTGGAGAGGTCTCGGACGAGGGGACTTCACGATCTAAGACAAAAAATGGGTTGCGAGGGTTCCTTCTTCATCGTCAAAGAAATCATTTGGATTAGGGACATATCATGATTAACTTATGATTAGCTAGCTAGGCACTTATAGACATATAACATAACATGTAATAATATAACAATACACAAATCTCAAGGCCACAGCCCAGAGGTATCAACGTCCTCCTTCCCGACAGATCTCTGCAAAATCCCTTCTCCGATTTCAAAGTCTACCATGCCAAAACGGTCAAGAATGGCTGAATTAAATAGATGAGGCATCAACAATGTCTGTTAGGTATATGTCAATTAAATGAATGGATTCGTCTTCGATTACGATTCCAATGACACTTACATTTCTCTCCGTGAGCTATCTCCTTGAGCTCTTCAAGAGCTTTTCCTGGGGACATTCCCTCATTCATAGGGTATGTTCGTGGCTTCAACCCCTTTGCAACAAAAATATCACAAAGATATGCATAAGCAACCTTTGCCTCCCTACTATCAGCGCCATACTTGGCCTCTGCATTGCGATAGTCTGAAAGAGCATCACGCAACTTTTGAGGCAGTGCGACTTCTGGATGCTCTTGCCTAGTTTGTTGAATATCCTTGATTAAGTGCTTGATCTGATCTAACTGATGAACTCCCTTAGAGTCAAGGAGCAAATTAAGAGAATCGATGTCCTTCCTGTACTTTGAGCGCAGAGGTAACTCAAAGTCTTTGTTGATGTTATTGGTGTTCTCGTAATGATTACCATTCCACATGTGCGGCATCTTGTGATTGTTCTCCGCTTTCAATACAAAGGTAGATGCCGCCGATGGAAGAACCACCATCACTGTTGTCAATAACTGATATTTCATCTTGGATATCTCTGCTGTTACTGCACCACGAATGCTTTGGCAGCATTGGTGGGTTGATGTCTCAAACCAGCTATGCTATCATATCAAACCTCCAGCCATCAAAAAAGCATCAACAACTACGTACATAAGTAAGCAGTATGGTACCCTTACATAATACCGAAAAGCAATCATCAAGGAAAGTACCAAATGTACCTGTCTCGTAAAAATGGTGTCGGAGTAGAAATTGGCTGTCGTAGTGTCAGTCGTATGGCTGCTCAAAACGAAAGTTAGATTCTGGCCGTTAGACTGTACACACAATTATCTCGACAATCATCACCTGTGCGGTGGTCGTGCCCGAAGAGTGTAGATTATCCATACTTCTTAATCTACACCTCTGTTGCTCCTCCGTGCCTCTCTTCCTCTACATCCGCTGCACATAAAAAAATGGCTACAGATCCGCCACCACCTTCCAACGACAGAGATGATCACTATAACCTTCCCGATCCTCCAGAAGATGAAGATCATTACAGCACCGATTCTTCAGGATACGACAGTCCACACGAATATGAAAGAGGGGATATTCGCAATATTGCTCCCGGCAAAGCAGCAAGATTCGTTTATCCTCCTTCCTCCGTTTGGAGAAGTCAGTATTCTGACAATCAATCATTAGAATCCTACACTTCTTCATTCGATGTAGAGGATCAAATGCATGTTGAAATCAACCGGGTTCCTCTCACTCGTCGAACAAATCCTTTGTTCAAATGTTTCATCGGAGTTGCAATGCTATGCATCATTGTGGTTGGGTCAATCTTCTTAAAAAACAAATTTCGTATCGAGCAGATGTCGCCATCCACCATCCCGACTGATTTCATTCAGGGATCTGATGTCATTGAAAAAAATAGCACAAGTGAGACTCCACAAGATGTAAACGTTGATTTAGCAGCAGCGGCAACACCGACAACAACGACAACACCGTATGTGCCTAAAAATGAAGCAGGCGAAGTTGATCTTGGAGAGTGGTGTGGACATTGTGCTGGTGGACCGCCAGGAGTTACCTGCGATGCCCGAGTCTCCTACTTCGGTACTCACTATCACACTCCAGAATTAGAGGCAAAAATATCTCTAATGGAAGAAGGGAGATGTCATAAACCCACTGCAGCAGAAAATGCAGCTACGAGACCAGTTTATCCTTGCAGAAAGACGCCTGAAGATCAGGGAGGTGAAGAAGGCGCTGAAAACTTTTGCGGTTATTGCCAATGGGAAAAGACTCAGTTTGATTGTTGGACACGACTTGATTATTTAATAAATACTTATCACTTGATAGAGATCACGGCCAAACAGGGCATAATAGAGACCAATGAGTGTGTATTGCCTGGCAATTATACAGAGCAATTCAACAAAGATAAAGAAAATGGCGTCGAAGAATGGTGCGGAGGATGTTCCTGGGGACCACATAAATGTGCACAAAAGCTGGAATGGTACTTACAGTCAGGAGAAAAAACGGAAGTGGCTGTGAAGAAAGAAATTCTCGCTGCGGGTGACTGTAAAAAACAACCACGTTGCGGTGCGGATAGGATATAATCATATTCATTTTAAAGTATTTCTATGATGTTAAGCTCAACCTTGCTTTTTCCTAATTAGAACTCTCCTTCGGTAAAATCTCCAAGTCCTACTTCCTCCGTTACGTAGCACCTATCGATGTAATCAAGCTTTGGAAAATTCTTTGGCAGATAACGAGTGTAACCATCTACGTCATAGATGCGTTTGGAGTCAGGTCCTTTGCCCCAAGGGGGCATGTCGCCGTAGCCAGAGTATATCTTCGTCAATGCACTTTTCTCTACGTCGCCCTCAATCACCGCAAAAGGCGTCTCCCAGCTGTTTTCGCCGAACTTATCAAGCTGTTGTTGGCTTGCTCCTGGCATAACTATGAATATTTCTGTAGTTCTGCTGTCATGACCACTTCCAGCAAACGAAATTGTTCCAGGTTCGAATTTGATATCTCTGGGAAAATCGTCCCAAATCTTCAACTCTAGTTCCTTTGTCCTGGTGGAATAATCTTTGCCAATTCCGAATTGCGTCAAAAAGTTTGGCACCACACGATTGAACGCCACTCCATCATAGTAGCCACTGCGCACCAACTCCAAGAATCGACTCGCAGCACGAGGTGCCCAATATGGTTTCACGAGTATGTCAAGATAGTCCATGTACTGCTGCGAATTGACGGTGACCTCACACCTTACGCGGTAGCCCTCTGAATCCCCAGCAAGCATTAAGAATTGTTCACCATGGGCATTTCCGGGTGGAGGAGTGACGTAATGGCGCCTACCGTTAACGTCGTAGCTGAATTCTGGGAAGACGAGGTGAAGGTGCGATATTATCAAATTTAAGATGGTACACATGAACAAAGCTACGCACTATACTCAACACATTCGTCACTCAACGACACGTACCGTGACCAAAGAAAGTTTCACTTTTATGCCATCCTCCCCGAGGGGAGATAGTTGCCTCATGACGTCTACGATTCGGATGATCTTCATCGAATTGGTGATTCTCCCAAAAAAGTTCGATGGCTTGGTCTGGAAATTGATTAACGAACATGACGCTCAGAGGTTGAAGTTCCTCCGCGGCTGCTAGGCCGCTTGCGACGGCAGAGAACAAGGCAAGAGTTGCACTTTTGAGATTGACCATTTTCAGAGTAGTAGAGGGGGCTGGGGCGGATTTTAGATGTGGGCTGCAATGGGCTGGATGTTTGCGGATTATGGTATCTATGGTATGGTAGTATCTAGATAGAGCGAGGATAAAGGCTGGCTCCATCGTCATAGAATCTTCATAATTTATCTTCAATAAATCATCATCGTCGTCGTTATTATTGTTTCTGTGCACAATGGACAGAAATAATCATTAGTATCCCTATCTTGCTACCTATAATCGATGTTACAGCAATGACAGGCTTGACAATAATACTACTAACATTTGTCGCCGCGCATCTTTCGCTGGCAGCTGCTTTCTGCAGCAATCCTAGACGAAATTTGATCTTACCTACATCCACTTTGACTTCTCTGCATGCATCACCACTTCAAGATGTCTTCTCCGGCGTAACTGGTATTCCACCAAGTTCCATTGAGCCACCGATAAATTTATTGATCGGTACATCGATAGACCCTACACGGGATGGTGTAAAGCTGAAACGCGTTTACAAGGCAACCAAAGATGGGTGGTCGGCGATAGACTTTCATAACTGTGTTGATTCAAGAGGATCAGCAATTGTAGTGGCACTCACAAAATCAGGCAAGCGATTCGGAGGCTTCAATCCCCTTGGTTGGTCTTCAACTGACGATTATTCCAATAGCAATAATGCGTTCCTGTGGTTCGAAAAGAATGGGAAGGGAGTGAAGCTCCCAATATTAGCAGGGGGGAATACAGCAATTTACGACATCGCATCAGCGGGGCCTACGTTCGGTGCAGCAGATTTATGCTTAGGACCACCAAAAGCTGCAGTTATGGGTGGCTTTACCGGTCCAAGTGTTGAGAACACTTCATCTGTGGCTGGAAGCTTGAAGAAGGGCAAGTCGAGTGTTGGAGGATGTTATGATTTTGTGAAGGGCTGGCCAGTGTTTGGAGAATTCTCTGTTGTCGAAGTGGAAGTTTACTGCAATGCAAGAGTTGGAAAAAGGACGCCCTATGGAGGAGGCTTGTTTGGGTTTTGATCACAAGCGTAATGCAGTAAAAAAGTTAGGCGTGACTGAGAAACTAATAATTGCTAGCCTGGTTATTATATAATTGTACCATTCAAGAAGAAGATTCATCAGCAGCACTCAGAGGAAGGCTCTACTACATATATAAATTCGACCGGACAGAGGGCTAAGGAGCAGACTTAAGGTTAACCCTAGCTTACTCGATTCATTGTTGAGCTGAAGATGAAGATGGCTTGGCGATGTGCGTGGAATTGCTCGTGCCTTTGCAGAGATGAATCATCAGGAGCAGGAGCCATATACC
>JALLBJ010000159.1:0-42130 GCA_036940105.1 Skeletonema potamos
GCCTATCGTGGTTGCATTGGAAATAGCTGATGACGAGGAAAATGGTAATGACAATAACGATGATGCTGCAGTTACCTATCTATCAAGAGTCATTCCTATCAATCCTGAAAATACTGACACAGACAATGATATCGGTGAAGAAGAAAAGAATGAAATCTTTCAAATTGCTGCACGTGCATTGATGGAAGAGTTTGGATCAGGCATCCGTCTGAAGAAAACACCTCGAGTGTTGACAATAGAAGGAAACATAGACGAAGTGATTGGTGATTGGAAGGAAGTTTTGTTGGAAAGTGCCAATAGTAGTAGAGATGTTGGCAAATTGAGCTTTGAAGATGCCCTTGGTTTGTTTGACGATAGCAGCAACGTTGGTGAGGATTACTTTGATAAGATCATGAGGAGAGATTTGGGGCCTGACTACATGAAGCTCGCTGACGAAGATGCCGATGGCGAAATCGACGAGGAATTGCTCAAACTCTTTGATTTAGATAGTGTGAGTAAGGATGGAGACATGAGCGAAGTGCTTGATTTTCTCAAAAACAGTGGTAGCTCCAAGAGCATAAATGATGATTTTGATAACCTGCTGCAGCAACTTAAACCAAGCGCTGCATTGCGTCTGTTGAATTTCATGACAGAGGACGGCAAAGAGGTGACAATACTTCGACCCGTCCGTCCTATGTTATTACTTGGAAAAGAGGATCCAGAGGATTACACAAGAAGAATACTACTTACTGACGAAGAGATGGCTGAAGTTTTGCCCAGGCTAGAAAGTGCGTGTAGGGAAGGGCTGGAGAAAGCAGGTTTCTTCTTAGCTGATGGCAGTAAAGAGTAGTTCCTATCATATCAAGCGACTACTAAGAACATCCTACAGCCATTGACTGCTAAAGAAACACTGTCGTTATTGAAATATTATTGCCTTACACAGCTTGCGTATCGTACAGAAAGCCAGAAGATAAATATTCACCATCATAAAATGAATATTATGATGGAGTCTGTCTTCACTGGAAAAAGTAAGGAGAAATAGAATGGTAGGGGAACACTTAAGGATCCACTTGGCCAGAATGGACAAGGTGCCGAGTATTCGCTGGGTGTTCCATGCGAAGTGCCTATCGTGGTTGCATTGGAAATAGCTGATGACGAGGAAAATGGTAATGACAATCACGATGATGCTGCAGTTACCTATCAAGAGTCATTCCTATCATAGTTAAGCGGAGAAGTGACTGTGAGTGGTGAAGTTTTTTTTCGTTGTAACATACTCTAGAGCCATTTGCGTTACAGTTACAGTCTGCCAGTCAGTCGCCATTCGTACGTGGCACATCACATCATCATCTATCACCACCTACCATGAAAGTTGTTCTTCACATCAGGAGATGGCAGGTTAGCAGGCACAGCAGCACCAAACTAATTTAAGAACCATGGTTTCCACGAAGACAGCTGTAGCAGCCGCACTGTTGGCATCAACATCAAATGCATTTGTTGCTCCCAACTTCAGCAGCGTCCGCAGGTCGACAACGTCACTCAACGCTATTCGAAGAGGAGGACGCGGACCTCGTGGGCCAGTGCGAAAACCGGCAGAATACAGACCGCCCATGAATGAAGAGATCCAACAGAATGAACTTCGTGTCAATGTATCAACAAAGGACGGGAAAGATGAGTCTCTCGGCATCCTAACTAAGGCAGAAGCGCTTGCCAAAGCAAAAGAATTGGGTGGACTCGATCTGATCCTCATTAATGAAAATTCGGATCCACCGGTGTGCAAAATCGTTGATTACTCCAAATACCGATATGCACAGGAGAAGAAACGAAAGGAAAAGGCCAAGAATTCGAAGGCTACCGAAATTAAGGAGGTGAAGATGAGTTACAAAATTGGTGAACACGATTACGATGTGCGTCTTAAGGCTGCAACTAAATTCATCAAGCAGGGTAACCGTGTCAAGGCTACAGTACAATTCCGTGGGCGTGAAATCCAACATGATAAGTTGGGTTTTGATTTGCTTGATCGATTGGCTGATGACTTGGATGGTATGGCTAACATGGAGGGGAGACCGAGAAGGGAGGGAAAGAGTATCGGAGCGATCCTCTCTCCAACTCCGGAAGTTGTCAAGGCTATTAATGATGCCAAGAGATTAAAGGAAAAGGAGAAGAAGAAGGCGAAGGCCGAGAGTTTGGTAAAGAGGGAAGCTGATATTGCTGCTGGTCGTGCTGTTGCTGAAGAATACGACGATGACGAAGAGGACGACGAGGACGAGATTATTGGAGGTGTTCTCGATGGAATCGACCTCGACGACGATGATGACTATGATGACGACGATGATATGGATGCATCTCTTGACGAGTTATTGGGCTCAAGTAAGGAGACCGATGACCTTTTTGCTTAAGCAGTAAGAAAATGTAGCAATGGTTTTAGATACTAATGGCATCTATTATTTCGAGCTCTTGTGTTTCCGCCCCACAATTATTGATACTGATCTCTAAGAGCACGGAGCCTAACTCCATTACAGCTCTATCAAATGAAGCAATGCTTTAACCATGAAGTTTACAAGAAAATTTGATCCTCTTCCAACTCCTGACATTTTTATGTTCATTACCATTACTTCTGGTCCGATGGCATTCCAGCCCTCTCAATCTTTGCACGTTGCTTCTCAATACTTTCTTTTACCTTGTCAAAAGCAGCAACAATTTGTGTTTCCATATCCTGTTGATCAGTGCATGTGCTCACTAAGACCAGATGAGAATCCAAAGATAACGCATTATACGTAGGTTAGAATAAATACAACACTCTGATATCACTGATGAGACTATAGAACACTCTGATAACTCACTGATTTCAAAAACTTTATCACCAAACTGGGCCTTTTGGCTTTTCGCATATCTGTCAAGGTAACCTTTCTGAAAAGCTGGAACGAATTCCCCGTCTTCCATCGTTAAGTCGTAAGCTTTTGGACATTCTGCGCCTTCGGCAGGAGGTGCTACTTTGAATGCAACGCGTTGGTTTCGCCTCAATCCAGGGTAGAACTTCTCTCCATTTGCATTCTGCTGCGCCTTGATATCATTCCGGTGGATAAAGATTAAGTCTTTGTCGTCATGTGTATTTTTATCTACGCCATCAGGTAAGATGAAGCCATATTGTGTTTTGTAGCTAAAGTATTTGATTGTGCCTGTTTTCACTTCATCATCACCCGAAGAAAAGCATCGTACTGCAACAACCCGGGCAGCTGGAAATGCACGGTTGCTTCGAAGAGATGAGGCTGCAAATTTGGAGGCGCCTAGTAGGAAGCTCTTCATGGTTGTGGACGGTGCGGGAACGTGATATGAGGAGGAAGATTTTTGAGATATTTTTATGGCAATCAAATCAAGCGGGCGGCGGTGGACGTGGAGCGGGGAAATGAGGCGAGAGAAAAGGCAACAACGCTTCCGCCAAGAAGGGACGTATACGCAGCTTATAGTTTACTTCTTTCGCCTCTTCTTTTCATTCTTCCCTGAATCAGATTCAAGTTCTTCTTCCAAAGCGGCAGTCCTCTCGTCTCGTTCCATTTGATATAAATGAGGTGCAAACTTTCCAACCATTGACCCATCACTCAACCAGCTTTGTACACCTTGCACGGAAACTTTGCATCGGTGGTCAGTTATTCTATCTTGTGGAAAGTTGTATGTCCGTACTCTCTCACTTCTGTCACCTCCGCCCATCAATGAACTTCTAGCATCGCTTCGCTCCTGTAATGCCTGTTGTTTCCGTAGGGAATGAACACGCGCTGCCACTAACCTCATGGCCTTTGTTCTGTTTTTGTGTTGAGAACGTTCTTCTTGCATGTACGCCATTATTCCAGTTGGAATGTGTGTAATTCGGACAGCGCTTTCAGTAGTATTTACATGTTGTCCACCAGCTCCACTGGCGCGCATTACATCAATTTTCAACTCGCTTAGAGGAAGCGCATCTTCAACTTGGCTCTCGGGTATAGCAGGAAGGACACCGACCGACACAGCACTTGTTTGCAGTTTGTTATCATTCACAGGAACACGCTGAACACGATGCACGCCGGATTCGTACTGAAAGAAGCCGTACGGCCCAAGCTGCTGGAGAAGTTTATGTGCCATGTCTTCTTCCGAAGGTGTGTCATCATCTGATGAGACATCACATGACTCGTACCCAAAACCTCCCCCGCCGCCGCCGCCACCACGAGCGGTTATAGCCAAACTTGCTTCTTTTACTCCACCCAAATCGGTTCTGCTGCAAGAGAGAATTTCAATATCCCAAGACTTTCCTCCATCTCCTCCAGCTTTCGCAACAGCTTCATATCCAGCCATGATTTCTGCAGCAAACAGGCATGCTTCGTCTCCGCCGGTTCCTGCTCGAATATCAATCACTGCATCCGAAGACGTTAACTCCTCAGCATCTTCTGGATTTAGCACTGGAATCAGTGACTTGTGCATCTTCTGCGATAAAGGCTGCAGCTGCGCTTCAAGTTGTTCTAATTCACATTTGATCTCTTCTATCATATCTTTTGAGTCTTCGTCACCAGATGCATTGGTCTCTTCTAATAATTCTCGTAGCGATGTACGCTCTGCATGGATTTCGGCTACCTTTTCACAATAAGCAGACATCTCTCTTAATGTTGACATTTCTTTCCCTAATGATGTCGGATCACCTCCTTCATGTAATAATCGAAGCACTTCGTCATGACGCGCTTTCATCGAACGTATCCGATGCCGTGTAGCTCGTGACAAAGTCGTAAGCTGATCTAGACCATCGTCATACATTATTTGTTCAGTATCGTCGTTATCGATAGAAGCCTGAGTAGAGAATGCATCTCGATGATGAATAATCGACACCGCACATTTTTGTTGTAAAACAATGAAATGGTTCACAGCTTGATGTATCGGTTGCCGTCTGCCATTGCTGCAAGATATGGATGCCAGTCTACAAGCCGTCGCTGTACATGATGCTAAAATGGATGCCATATTATTTGAAGTATTGTGTATTCGAACTTCCAATAACTGCCTCGCGTTCCCGCTGCCACTGCCCACCTTGAATGCAAACAAAAAAAATGTGCGGCTATAGAGATATTATTATGTGCGAAGCGAAGCGCTCTCTTCTCCTTTGTTTCTCTTCTACTATCCCGGTTCAAAACAAAAAAATTCGATCGATATTATCTAGATACCATGGTAGAGATTCTGAGCTGAATGGAGATCGATGTTTTAAGTTGTTGGTTATTTTTGGCTCTGCTGTAATTGAATATAATATTGATTGAATCATCAAACAAGTAAAAAATGAAGAGCGCTATCAGCGAATTAGTTTCATCGACCAAGTCTCTCGATGTCATCGGAGGTGACGGGTCATCCACAACTTCATCCAATAACGAAAAATTTGTAAATAAAGGATTCAACCGATGGGAAGAAATACGAAAGCAGTGGGTTTCTTCGGCAGCTAGGGCCGAAAACTCAAAACGTCATGCCAAAGATATTGATATTGACGAAGTTATTGACCTCATAGTTTCCAACAGGTGGCGTCAACAAGTACCCAAAGGAATGTCGTCGTCATCATCTAGTTTAGATACTGCCAAAAGCGCCACACAGAGGAGAGATGAGGCATGTTTCGCCAGGCCGGTAGCATTGCCGCAGATGGTGGATGTGTTGGTTGATTTATGGGAAGCAGAGGGCCTAGACATATAATGCACAATATCTTTGTTGTTGTTGCTACCTTTCACGATTGAAATGACCACAATAACTTGCGTGTAGGGGAACAATGATATTCTTCCCTTTCAAACAATTACAAGTTATGAGTCAAATAGAATGTGATGAAGCATATAGAATGTGATGAAGAATGTAGGGGCAAAGCTTCGTGGTGGACATAAATAACCAAAACAGAATATCATCTGAATGTTCACAATAATATTATGGAAAAGACTTGAATTATCGTCGCCTTCTTGTTAGAAGTTTAGAGTATGCATTCCCTTAGAATAGTCTACTTATCCTTGGCCGTTATCTCTCTATCCATGTTGCTGCTTCTAATCATTCAATCTGTTCGTTGTTTAAATGCACCAACTCTTGGACCAGCTGCATCCCCATCGCCCTGGCCACCACTTGCTCTTTGTTCTGGCTCATCATCCTCTTCACTGAAAGCACTAATAACGTATCCAGCTATTACGACATTTGCAAAGAATACTGCAAGGCCACCTGACCACATTAGCGGGTCTTCTTTGTTTGTAAATACGAATTTTAATCCGACATAAAACGCTAAGATTGGTAGTGTGAACATTGCGATTGTTGCTGATCCAAGTTTCTTGGCAACATCTCTATTTTGTTCCTGAAGTAGGCTGTTGTAATTGTTTTGTTCATCGGTGTTTTTGTAGAATATTTGTAGAAACGACGTAGCAAATCACGGAAGATGATAGGAAATGGATAGAGAGAAAACGATTTGTTAGTTATTCGTACACATGATGTGTACATGACTCTTCGCTCAAGATATTCACACGATTATGAAACTCGGATGAAATGAGTGAGTGAAAGTATAGGGACTTACAGGGCGTATCCCTTTTTCTGCGACATTATAATGGTATTGTTGTCAAGTTTAACAGAGGTGTGTTTATGTTTGTAAAGTACTTATTCCGTGTTGTTTGGTCTTTCCCCGTTCTCTGACGGCGAATGTTATTGCAATATTCTTCGTCTATTAGTTATGATTTCGTCAAATATTATATTGATTATTATATCACAACACAACCTCATCCAGATTCAATCGCAATGCTGGCACAATATTATGTTGTTATTAGTTGTTAGTGATGGGCGAGTGCAATATCTAGATAATCACAAGTGAAATTTGGTACGTAGTATCTATCTATAGGGGAAAAATAAAGGTCGGCGAGGAAGGAGGTCGGAGATGAGATGGAGACATAGAGACATTTTTTTTTCATTCAAAAAAACCCAAAATATATCACAGCCTTAAAGCCTCACCATACTTAAAGCTGCCTCTCTCCGCTACACTACGAAGAGAATCAGCAGCTAGTAGCCATGGTAACTTGCCCAAGACGGCGCAATGTCCGCAGCAGCGGCGATTCGGCCTCGTTCGTCCAATCTATCAGCCATACCGTCGCCTCAACTCTCGTCGATGGTCTTGTGCACACAGTGGCTCATTGGAGAGTCATTCTTCTCGGACAGGGTGTTGCTCTCATTTTGGCAGTGGCTGGTGCTACGAATGAGATACTCAGCATGGAGTGTAAAGTCAGTGCTCCATCGACATATAATGCGTTTGGTTATTGTACCATTGCTATATTTGGGGCCTTTGCTTTGAAACGCGAGGAAAGGCTCAATAAGGCGAGTGAAATGAACACCGACGAGCAAGAGAGATTCCAAAGCACCGAACCAAGTAACCAAGGCGATGAAGACGATGAAGATGATGAGTTAACAATGGATTCCGACGCAAGACAATCTAGATTTTCTCTCAGACGATCTCAGCGTGACAAGCCAACTAGATCAGGTAACAACAGCACCGGCAGCAAAGGCAAAATACGAACATACCCGTTTTTATTTGGTCTCTTTACCATCCATGCCAAGTGGTATTATTACGCTTTCGTCGCACTGATAGAGGCGCAAGCTTATTATCTCATCTTCTTGGCATTCAGATATACTTCCTTCACGTTTGTTTATGTCTCAGATGCGCTTGCAATACCGGCAGCAATGATATTTACAAAGCTGATAATGAAAAGGAGTTATCTTTGGGTGCACTTAATCGGAGGTGCCATTTGCATGGCAGGCATCGTGGTCAATACAGCAAGCGATATGAAATCGGAAAATGGTTTAGAGCATGCTACGTCTGCCGAACACATTCGTGGCGATTTGTACGCAGTTTTAGGGGCTGTTTTACTTGGTCTGGATGATGTGCTATCCGAAATACTGGTTACTGACTATGGCGGCGTAACGGAGATGCTCTTCATGAAAGGATTGTTTGGGACATTGATATCTATTCTACAATTGTCATTATTTGAGGTTGAAAATGTGATAGATCTCTTTGGTGCAAACGGCACGTGCGACATTACGAGAAGGATGGCTTTGTTCTTTACACATGTTGCGTTCAGAGCGATGGATGTTTGGGGCGAAATGCAGTTTTTACTTGTCAGCGAAGCAGCACTACTGAACTTAATGCTCCTCACAAGTGACTTGTACGCTGCATTGTTTGACGTTATTCGTGTAGGGCTGCACTTGACTCCTTATTTTTATGCCGCGTTTGGTATGATTTGTTTCGGGATCGTTTTGTACGAGGCGGGTCCTAGCCCAACTGAAAGTAGTGGCTCTGAAAACACACCGAAGGATATTGAATTTCATTCACGCGAAGAAGTTGATGGCTTTGCAGCTGTTACAGAGCATGCAGGCAATCTAGGAAATAAGAGTAGTTTTGGAGAACTAGCATGAAAGTGACGGGGCTTCTTTGACACATTCATTGCGATACATTTGCAAGTCGAGCATAGGAATAAAAAATTAGACATACATTAGATTTACACTTCTGTTCGTAGTCGCTTCTTAATGTAAGATTGAATATCGAGTCCATGTAGTGCTAACCAATGCAGCGATTCACACGCCGATATGTTTGATGCATGGGACTTCAATGACAACCACCAGATAGAGTTAGAAACGAAGGGGTGGTTGGGACTGAACAGATGACAAGCCACAATAATTTTCAAGCAGAGAGCTCTCATTTGACTGTTGGTGATTTTTGATTGATTGCCCAGCTGATCATCTGAACTGAGAATAGTAGTCGAGGTGGACTTTCCTGGAAGCAAATGCTCATAGCCCAAGTCTATATCGGTATCATTATCTCCTTCTTCTTCGTCAAACAGCCAATCCATACAGTCCTGTGGGTCATCTGGTAGCGACGCTTCTTGGCTTGCTGCTCGCGCGGTGATGACCTGGCTTCGATCTAGACTCTTCCAATAAGCAGATGACTTAGCACCTAAAAGTGAACGAATAAAATCATGAGAAGTGGCTACATTGGACCTTGGTGCAGCAAAGAATTTTGACTCCCAATCATGAGCACGTGATTTTCCCCACCACCACACGCCTTCCTTTCTTTCTTGTTGGCGCGTATGATTCAAGCAAAAGCCCTTGTGGAGCGCAATGCATCCATCTGAGCACTGTCTAGTCGTGTTGCATTTCGCTTCAGCAGTTGTGCCAACTCCTCCTAAGGCCGTAACGAGCATGCTCCAACTGCGAATGTCACAAGCGTTTTGCTCCACAAATCCAGCTAAAACATCTAACAATGCGTCCAATGGTATTTTCTTATCGGCATACAGGCTTTGAACCCTCTGAAGAGACGCCATGGAGCGGCTTTTAATTGCCCATTGATACGTTGTGTAGGCATGAAGCCTATGCACCGTAGAAAATAATGCATGCCTGTGCAGTAAAATAATCGCACGTTTCCACTCCAACATTGAAGTTACTCCGTAGAAAAACATTGGACAATCCTCAATTTTTGCACATTGAACAAATTCGTCAACTGCACAAGACGCCTCTGCCCTTGCTTCAGAGAAGCATGGGAGCTGTTGTCTCTTACTTTCGATTGTATTGGTGTCAACTGACAATGACGTTCCAGAAGCGATGCACAACCTGCCAAATACTGCTGCCACGTACCAAGACCAGTATTGCACATTTCTCGGTTCGAGCTGCTTACATCGGCGAAAAATGCCTATCGCTGTCCGCATGGCCTCTGCCAACATCTCATCTACAACTGGCCTTTCTCTTGTATTGTTTAAATTAGATCCAGTAGAAATCAAACTGCCTCTTTCCTCCAGATATACAAGCATGAGACGAATTAAATCAAATGGCGTTTCAACGGCTTTCGTTACAGCGTAAGTCTGTCTTGACAAGATTTCTGTAGCTCTGGGAGGAAGAAATTCTGTAATCGTAGATATACCAATCGTAAGGTGGATCGGAGTGAACACCACCAAACCCTCGTTGTTAACATAACCTCGTGTGCTCTGGAAGATTTCCTTGCCATCATGATTGATTTGAAAAAGTTCATTCTTTTTCAGATCATTTTGTGATACCTTTTTATGGCTTGGCTTTTGTTCCCTTTCGATATCACTATCACTCTCGTCATTCTCTTCTTCCTTCCTGAAAAGCAGTTCAGAACTACCGTTGGCTATGTAGGAGTGCTGTGCAGCAACTGCTCTGAATAGCGGTAACTGATATTGAGTTGTGTTTGATTTGACGAAAACTGCCAAGGTTGGTTTTGATTCTTTGTTAACCATGGAAAGGTAAGAAGAAATGATCTGGTGCCACCTGCTAACATCCTGATGCGCCAGTCGGATGCAGTTGCCACTGCTCGAGTTAAGTTGCTGCAAATGGTTGTATCTTTTCTTCACAAGACTAAGTTCATCAAGGAAATATGAAAGTGTGGCTGAAATATTGCAAATGTCCATATTCGATGAATTGAAGATGATATTGGCGTCATCAGCATCAAAACCTGCCCCGCCAGTACCACTGCTATTTGCCATTGGGTCAAAAAGTTCCATTTCATCAATACCTGTATCTTCTAATTTGTGATTTGGATCTTCCTGCTTCTTTCGAACCCAACTCCGGAAGCGACGCAGCAATTGTTGCCTGAGTCTTCTCGACGCTCCTACAAATTTTGTGGGGTGAGTGTGAAATATGGAACCAAATGCCCCTGACGTTATGTCTCCATCCACACCAAAGAAATATTTGATTGCGCGTTGCTTCTCTTGGGTAACGAAGTTGTGATTTTCAACCCATTCCTGCAGAGTTCCCTCCCATAAATATCTGTTTCTTCCTAGTTCATGGGCGACGGAAGTAACTAGATGCTGACGGTGGGTTGTCTTGGGGAGTTCGTGTATCTGACGAGTTAGTCGGAGAAGCTGGTAGTTGTCTGTTACAATATTGTCTGTATCATCGGTGCGTGTGGCAGCGGAAGCAAGCACTGTCATGCCGCTACTGCCAGGGCCAGGAGGTTGGTCAGACAAATTGGATGACCGAGACGAAGAAGATTCAGAATTGACTTCGGTGTCGTTTGATTTCTCGTCAACGTACTTGCTAGAATGGCACTCACGTATGCCAACACCATTTGCAGCAATCATACGAGCCCAAAGTCTTTTTGCATTTCTTCCATGTGACCAAACCATCTCTTCTGATCCAAGAGAGATCCCCATTTTCGGTTTTGAGCGATTGTGACGAAGCGGAAAGTAATCCACGATCATTGATTTTGATTTTTGGCTCCTGTTCCTACTCCGGCTCGGTTTGTATTTGCACACAATATCCATACGTTCCAACGCAACACCGTTCTCTTCTATCAACAGCCGATGCTGGGTTTTCTTCTTTTCGGTTTCATCTGCATCTGATTTGTCACTGGTTGATTCCTCGTCTGAGCCCAAGCTATTATCGGAATCGCTCTCAAACTGCGAATTGCTACAACTTCTTGGTCGTTTAGTATACACAAAAAATGGAAGATCCTTTGCTTGAGAAGTTGGAAGGGCGGCGTAACCATCGGCGGACCATTTTGATTTCGATGTACGAGAGTCTTGTTTTGACGATGCGACCTCGTCACCATCGCCACCTTTCTTCACCTCGGTCCTTCGCACCCTTTCTCTTTCCCATGCCAAACCTTTCAGTCTCGTTTGCTCACTTTCCTCCTCCAACTGTTTCCTTGAAAGATAAGCAAGGCAGCCACCAGTATCTAACTCTTCACTCAACTCTATCGCTTTCTCATACTTTATACGAAAGTATGCCGCTTTATATTCGTTTTGTTCCTCTGATAATTGGTTTCGTGGTCTCTTTCTGCTCTCTCCACTTCGACGCTTTTCTCTCCGTTTTTGTTTTTCAGTCTGTCGTTTCATCTCTTCTTCGCGATGCGTTGTTTCGGACAAGAGTTCTTCTTCCATACGTGATAGTTCTGCAGCAGAAATGTTACTGTGCTGCGAAAAGGCGTGGCTTTGTTGAGACAGGGATACCTCGCTACTATGACGCGACCCTGGTGACGAAGGCGATGCTAGAGGCTGCTTTCGTTTCGATGCTTCTTTGTAAAATTCTTCAACGCCATCATCGTTGCTTGATTCCCCCCATCCACCAGTGTTGTCGTGTTCAACTTTTGCGAAGAAATTTTTCTCATGTGATGCTACATCATCGTTTTGTTCATTGCGAGCGTTTTCACTTTTACTTTCATCATCAGCATCTTCCTCGCTTTTGATCCCAGCTTCAGATTCATTGTCTCCAAAGTAGTTCTCCCAGAAGCCACCGCCGCTGTCATCATTGTGGTAATTGTCAGGACGATCATTTTCGGCACGGCTTTCGTTACCACCATCAGGATCCCAATCATCACCTTCCTCCTCATCTGAGTGTGATTCTTTGCCGGCATCAGGATTCCAATCATCGCTATCATTACCTCCGTCAGGGTCCCAGCCATCATTATCTAAATTGGCAGCAGAATTTCCATCACCGCCCCCGGTGTAGGTCTCCCAGTCACTCATTTTTCAACAACAGTTTTCAGTTGTGCGTGAACTCTTTTTTGTCCATCATAATTACTACTCCATACGAAACACCTATCGGCCTCCTATATTGGCCATGTTATTGGAGCCAGTTGCAAAGCTAGAGAGTACCACAGCAAGTAGATAGCATGAGGCGGCCGCAATACATCGTATAATATCATGAAGGCAAAAAAAGCGATATAAATAAGAGAAGCGAGAAGTAACGATGATTACGTCAAAACGTTACGAGGGCTACGGTTTGGGGGGTTGCAAGCTTGCTTCATCGTGTCCAATCCGATAAGAATAGAAGTAAAGTCATCATCATAACGTATCTAGAGATTGGGAGATTAAATTGCTACAAAGTACACTTTTTTCATCAGACGCACCTATTTTCTTCCCTGGTAAGTTGAGGGGAGTTTGACCGTAGTGTAATCCCCTCGTTGAGGTGGTTCGCTTTGATAGTTGTCTCTTCCACTACTACCTTCTGATGCTCTATGTTGAGACATATCTCTATCCATAACCTCTCTGTATTGGCTTTGACAACCACTCACACCACTGCAGCTATTATCCTGATAACTGCCTACATGCTCATATGATCTGCTTTGAAATCCACCGACGGGAGCAGAAGCCGAATCCTCGGCATAGCTGCTGTAATACGAGGATGCAGCACGGTATCCCTCCGTTAGACAATGTACCATACAATTGAATGTCAAGGAGGCAATGTGATATACGCTCAAACTTTCATCATCGACATCATTATTTGTATTGTAACGGCGATCTCCCCAAGGAGGTTGCGCCGGTGGCGTTTGCGTGCTCGAAAAATGATATGGACGCTCCTGTGGCGGAGAGCCACTGCTGCTGTAGGGCAAATCGTGGTATGATTGGTAAGTAATTGAATTCATTTTCCTTTCTCCGCCCCCTTTCTTCTCATTTGCATCTGGACTCGCATTAAGGAGTTTGAGTGCATTTTGCCGCACTTCATATCCATCCATAGAATCCCAAGTCTTTGAATTTGTAAAGGTTGTTTTATTTGCTGCATCCTGCCCTCTATTGTTGTTTAAATCAGACGGCTTCGGTGAATTGCTGCTGTCGTCAGATGGTGATGTTGATGACGATGACTGGGAGGAATCGTCGCTGCTGCTTTCGTCTCCACTATCTTCATCCACTTTGGCAGCATCTTCTACTACGGCAGCACCTGCTGCGTCGACGACTTGGTGGCGCTTTTTCCCTTTTGTTCTGCGGCCCATGGTAATGGTAGGGCAATAATATTATGTTGTTGCTATGGTACCATACACTTGATTGCAACGCAACATAAAAAACATTACCATTCATGATTCATGCAACGCCCTAACGGGCAGGCGGCAAATTCAGCCCCTATCGTATGCTCGTTGCATACTACTTCAAAAAGGAGCTGCCTGCTCCTATGCTCTCAATCAAAAATCAAAACATGATTTTATGAAGCCATATGAAGTGTTTGTCACCTTTTGTCATACGCACATTATATTCCTGTTGAAACATGGTGGGCCCCGACGATGTCGAATCCTGGCTCTCCACTCTCCGCTCTGGCGAATGCCTTTCGGAGCGCTCACTCCGCCATCTTTGTCAGGCAGCATCTGAATTGCTCATTGAGGAATCCAATGTCCAGCCGGTGTTATCTCCCGTAACAGTTGTGGGTGATTTGCATGGACAATTCTTTGACTTACTACAGTTACTTAGTCCTGAGGTTGGGGGAGAGCCGCCGAGTAGTTCGTATGTGTTCATGGGTGATTTCGTAGATCGGGGGCACAATTCTGTAGAAACACTGAGTTTATTACTGTGTTTGAAACTAAAGTTTCCAGGACACGTTACATTATTAAGGGGAAATCACGAAAGTCGACAAATTACACAAGTATATGGATTTTACGATGAATGCTTACGAAAATATGGGAATGCTTCGGTCTGGCGTCACTGTGTACAATGTTTTGACACATTTTGTATTGGTGCACTTATTGATGGGTGTGTGTTATGCATTCATGGAGGATTATCACCAGATGTTCGGACAATTGAGCAAATACGGGCAATCGATAGACAGCAGGAAATCCCTCATGAAGGAGCTTTTTGTGATTTAGTTTGGAGTGATCCCGAAGAAAGGCTAACAAACTTTCCCTGGCAAATATCTCCTAGGGGAGCAGGTTACTTATTTGGGGCGAGAGTAACAGATGAATTTGCACATGTCAACAACCTTGATTTAATCGCAAGAGCGCATCAATTGGTGATGGAGGGCAAACAATATCACTTCCCTAACAAGAATCTGGTGACAGTGTGGTCAGCCCCAAATTATTGCTACCGATGTGGAAACGTGGCGGCAATTCTCACAATAGGTGAAGATGGCAAAGAGACGAAAGAGAACGAAATTGTTGAAGTAGAAGGAGATGAAAAAGGCAATGGTGCAATCAGGCAAAGCTTTAAATTTTTTCGAGAAACAGAGCACTCAATGCATGGACCAAAAGGAGAAGATCGAGCCCAACTGGTCCCCTATTTCATGTAATTTTATAGCTCTTATTCATCCTTGATAGCTTTTCATTTGATAAAAAAGTATGAAAAAAGTATGTACTTATCAGCCGGCGAGGTTGTACCTACCACGCTTCTATGTAGATAACTGATATGGTACCATACTGATCGAGTTGTTTTGGAGAGAGATGCTTTACACCCACGGCTCACGATCTTCTTTCTGGGAAAGGAGAGATGGGACTGCTTCTCACTATCGCTGATTTCTGCCACAAGAGTCGAGATGTGATGCGGAAACGGGAAACACAAAAAACATAACCGACGTGATGGCGTTGTGTTGATTACTACTCCAGTATGGATGGGATGTGAACTAAAGTTAGGAGCACTTAATCATATTTCTTTCATCTTCTAACTCTCTGTGGTAGTAGAAAAGAAAAAGCCAGTGTCTGAGATCCCTCAGAATTTGAATCTTCGGTCCTGTCTGAAAGATCTCAGAGATCTGTCGGCTGAACCTCTCTACAAACGTAATATTATGACCAGCGCCAACACCAAGTCATCATCCAAAAGTGTTTCATCCAACAGCATTGGAACGGCGACAACATTTACATCAAATTCTACCGCCAGCAGCAACAACAACAGCCGAGTACATCAACACTACTCGTCTCACAGGAGAGGAAGTGTTGGCGACGGTAGCGGTAGCCCCACGAGACCAGTCGACACAGGTGGCAGCAACAGCGTAAAAGGCTACAACATGGGGAGGTCTACGAAAGATCGCAGCGGTGCGTTTCCCCAAATGCCGCAAAGCAGCAATACTGGTAGTTCGCAATCTCCCATCCGTCAGAACACACCGCCTACATCTAACCTTACATCATCTGCCTCGCCGAGCTTTGTCCATCTCCCTCCCAAGTTGCCACATCATGGCAATGTTAACAACGGGACGTTTTCTTCAGCAGCATCATCGACGCTTCCCACCAATAACAATGCTGGTCGTGCTTATCAGTTCTCTAGTAACAGTACCGTTGCCAGCAACAGCAGCTATCACTCTTCGAACAGCGGTGGTAGAGGTACGCCCGTTCGCAATCGCAATGGCGGTAGCTACGCTGCAGATGAACTAGAACAACGCCAACCTAAATACTACGCTGAGGATGATAGCTCTCATTACACTTATGCGAGTAACCTCAGCAAGCCGGTATTTGTATCCACTCCCCAGAGTATCAATGGGGCCGCCAGCGTTGCTGGTAGTGTCAACAGTGTCGGATCAGGAAGGAGAAGTGCCATGTCAAGCAATGGCATCAAGGATGCTGACAGCCTCATTGACTCTGTTAAACAAAAGGGTATTGCTAAACGAAAAAGAAAAGAGTTTGCCAGAGATCCTCGATTCCAAGGTACACGTAAAATTGTAGATGATCTCAACAAGGCCATTGGACCTGATAAACGCCAGGCTGCAATTGCCAATGCCAATATTGAGTTTGATCACAATGATGAGGTGCAGCATAACGCTGAACTTTATCTTGGCGCAGCAAACGTGCTGTGTCTACTCCTTTCCATGTCTGAGCAAGATGATGAGATTGAAGCCATCTGTTCGACATTGGAGATGGTCTTCAGAGCAGAACGGGAGGCCATTATCATTTCGTATCAGGATGTTGGTGCAGCCTTGGTGCCGCTTCTATTGCGATTGCTGGAACGATGTGAGGTGGGGAGAAAGGTGATGGCCGAGGCGACGATTGAACAAATCTCAAGGATTTTGTTGCACATGACGAGAGTATCTGAACTGAGAGTGCCGTTGGTTACTCATCAGGGTCTCTTCAGTGCTTTAGAAAGAGTGGCGACGCTGCCTCTTAGTGTGGAAAACCGTGTGTTGCGAATGAGATTGTTGGCCAATCTAGCCAACTCAGATGGCAATAAAGAGACCATATTCGAACGATCAAGCTTGGTTGAGGCCACGATGAAGATTGCAACGCTCGATAAATCGGAGAGTGCAAGGGAATACGCAGCTGCTGTTCTCATGGATTTGGCATCACATCCTGCCAACCAGATAGAAATGGCAAAGATTGACAAGGTGTTGGGTACATTTGTCAAACTTGCTGTTGTGGAGACAAAGGTTGAGACCAGAGAATATGCCGTGTCTGGGCTACAAAATTTAGCTTTTGAGAAGCAGAATAGGAAACAGCTCGTCACGTACGGATCAGGGGTGGTTATCGAAGCATTGAAGAAGACTACGAGTATGGATGCTAATGACAAAACGCGACGACGATCTGCTGGTGCATTAACCAACCTTGCCTGTGACGAAACAGCAGATCTTATGGGGAAGCATCCGGGTCTCCTTAAAACCCTTGCTCACGTATCCGTTTCGGATAGTAATGAGGATGTGCAGCAGCGTGCAACTCTCGCATTGACGAAGCTGTCCAATAGCATCACAGTCAAAATGTCATCGTGGAGTACCCTCTTGGATGCCCTCATTACTGCATCGCAATGTACGGTCGCGGATGGAATTGTAACAGCGATGTTCCGTGTGAAGACTCGCGCTGAGGAGAATCGTACAAGTATGGCGAATCATCCACGGCTCTTGGAGACTCTCTCTCGAATAGTATTAGAAACTCAAGATACTTCCGCATCACCGGCAGTCTACAAGGATTGTGAAAATGTCACGAAGGCAATTGCCCATCTTGCAAACGATCCCCTCAATCACAAAATCATTTGCAACAAACACATTTTAGCGGCTCTAGTTCATGGCGCTTCTCTGTCATCACCAGCTGGTGCAGTCACTAGAGATGCAGCTATCTTGGCTATGGAGAGAATGGCAATGGACCATTCTAATCGACCGATGATGGCACGGTATCCTGGAATGTTAGTTTCCATAGCCAAAGCCACTGAGAGAGAAATGAACGAAGAGCTTAATGGTGTTCCGAAATCATCTGCAAGTGGACAACCGAGACTTGCGAAACCACTCTTGATGTCATTGCTTGTAGCCATGTGATGTGTCTATGAGAAGTGCAAATTAACCAAAATGAGTAATTAGTGTCATCGTATCTGAGTATTGTAGTCATTATATGATATTATATTCTTTGTGACATTATAGACTGCCAATCTTCCATAAAGTGGCGTCATATCAAAAAGCAAACAATTGAATAAACACAGAGCAATCATTTCAATTCATACTCGCCAACACTTCCTTCGTATGAACTATCATCGTTGAAGACGTTTGTTTTCATCTTGCTCCTCGCAGCTGCTGCGGCCGATCTCCTTTTAACAACAAAATCTTCCTCATCAGATGAAGAAGACTCTGACGAAGAGCCTATCTCGATCATTTCAACGACAGGCTCCTTTACACTTATTCTTCCTTTCTTCGTGGGGTTCGTTTTGCCTTTGGACTTGTTTGATGCTTTCTTTTTTGTTACGGACTTTCTCTTTCCAGCAGCCTTTGGTTTCTGCTTGTTCTTTGTTGATATCCATCCGTCATCATCGGCTATGGCAAGCGGGTTTGTGGGAGTCTTAGAAGATTTTCCAGAAGAGGACGTTGCTTTTACTGGAAACCGTATCTCAACACGAGGATTTTGAGATCTCAATAATTGATGTCCTTTCGGTGTGGCACGAATGTAGCATATGGTGTTGTACGCTGTAAAAACAACGTTTGGTTCCAGAACATTTTCGAGCATAAGTGCAATCACTATCCTCTCACAGTCCTCTTTGCTTAGTTCTTTTCCCGGCGGATTGTCTTGGATGAAGTTGAAGTCAGCGTCTGCAGCCTTTGATCTCCATTTAGAGACAATTTGGTTGATAGTACACTCTTCATTGATCTGACTGAAGGTATCAACGACTCTGGTTACTGTCTGACAGTGTTTTCCTACTTCACGCGGCATTGTCAGCGAACTGTTGTTCTTGAGAGTGTCCAACGTGTTCTCTCGAAAGTTTTCTGTCTCGCCTAGCGTCGCCAAGATAATGTGGCGACATAGTGCATCGTCCCCATGAGCATTGCTGTACTTTACCATCCCCCAAAACGTTTTTTCACACATCTCGCCGTGAATCATGCCCAGCATTCGAGGAACATCTTTTGGGGAGTAGTAAAGGACACAACTCGCTGCATTGCCGTCACGGCCTGCGCGACCACTCTCTTGGTAGTAAGCTTCAAGGCCTAAGTGCGGGTGTGCAAGAAGCGCAGGCAAAGTAAGTAAATTAACAAAGAACGGAATATTCCAAACGTGCTGTTCAACTTACTCTTCGACAGGCTATGATGAAGAACAAACCTCACGTCAGCCTTGTTGATTCCAAGACCAAATGCAATTGTGGCTACAACAACTTGAATCTTGTTGTTCATCCAAGATTGATGGATCATATTCTTCCTTGATTCCTGAACATCTGAGTGATAAGAACGGGCAATTATTCCGTGGCTGCATAGGCTGTCGGCAACTTGATCAGCTTCCTTTTTGCTGAAGGTATAAATGATACCAGCTTGATTTGCATGATTTTGTTGGATGAAATCCACCATATCCTTTACGACTGCATCCTTTGAGTCATTCTTGCACTTGATCGAATACGTCAGGTTAGGTCGATTTGCAGTCGACCTGAAGAATCGGTAATTTCGTAGCCGCAGTATTTCTGCGCAATCATTTCGGACTCTCTCGGATGCTGTTGCTGTGACGGCAAGCACAGGAGTGTTTGGAAAGTGGTGCTTCAGTATTCCTAACTGCCGGTAATCTGGACGAAAATCGTGGCCCCATTGGCAAGCACAGTGTGCTTCATCAACGACGAATCTCCCAAGTCGACCCTGGCTGTTGAGCTTTTCCATCTCACTCTTGAACCTGCCTGATTTTCCAACCTTTTCTGGCGTCACAAAAATCAATGCTACGCCAGCATTGGGATCCCTCACTAGACCCCAACGTCGAGCCTGTTCCGTTGTACCTCCAGCCATGTTGGAATAGAAAGATAGAGCTGACCCAGCCCTAAACTGATTCATTTGATCCTCTTGATCACGAATGAGACTGATCAGCGGAGAGATAACCACTGTAACCTTGCATTGGTTTGACTCCGACTCTATCACGGCAGGAAGTTGATAGGTAAGGCTTTTACCGCCTCCAGTTCTCATGATGACAAATGCATCTTGACCTGATAGTGTTGCATTGATAATTTCATGTTGATGTCCTCTGAATTGGGAAATTCGGAATGTCTCGCGAAGGTGATGCATTACTCTGGCAGTCCACGGGTACTGCTGTTGTTGCGTATTATTCTGTGTCGCTATATTTGTGATTGAAGACGCTTGTGCGTACGGTAGTGGCAGTGGTTGATGTCTAACAGAGGAATTTGTTGTCACTTCATTAGATGCTGATGGTTGTTGTGTTCTGATAAAATATTTTTCAAGTGTATTGCCGTTACCCGTCGTGACCATTCTCGACGAGGAATCTCCACTAAAGTTATAGTTAACGTGATCTCGTAAGTCTTCAAATGGATTTACACCGGCGTTGATGGTTGAATGTTTCGAAGATGCTGCTGTCATTTTGTCCAATTGAATATTATCGGGTGACTCCGACACGCGCCCGCCTCTGCAAGAAGCCATTGATTCTTGCTGTTGCGTCATTTGCGTCAATGGTAAATCAATAGTATCGCCTGCTGGATCTGTCAAAAAGTCTTCTGGTAGAGTGAGGGACATGGATTGTCTATCGTCCGTTGTAGCCTCCTCTGTCTTAATCGGTGGCAGTTCTGCGGGTGGTTTGTCCATCTCCTCAACTCTTTCATCGATCTCTTGCAGCCGATCTTGTATCTCTTTCATTTGCATTTCAATGGCTCTCTTTTGGTCCCAAAACGATTCATACTGCTTGCGGAGTTCGTCACGCTCAGCCTCCAATTTCGACAGCTCGGACCTATTGTTCGGCGCCATGGTGGAGGGAGTAAACGGATCAGGCTGCGAGCGTCCTCTGCTAGAAAGTTTTCACAAATGCAGCAGCAAGCATCAAAGTCGAATGTGCTGCGGACTGAAATTGAGGCCTGGTTGGGAAGGAAGTTGAGCTGCTGATAATGTGCTGAGAATAATATTATAATATGGTCGTCAATTATTATTTTCTATGGTATTGTTGATGGCCGCTGCGAGTGTTGAGTGATAGAAAAGGTGATTTACTTACCAGCGTAAACGTACCATTAGCTTATCTCCCTCGCTCTCGCTATTATATATTTCTCTACAAAGGTCATTGCTGCTTCTTCTTCCGTCGAGCTGCCATTGCAGCATCGGCACGAGCCTTCAGTTGTGCCATCTTTTCAGCCTTTCGCTTCGCTTCAGCAGCCGCTGCTTCAGCTTCAGCAGCTTCCTTCTCTGCTTGTGCTATTTGCTCATCTGTTATAATCTCATCGTCGTCATCGTTTTCTTCCTCAATATCATCGTAATTATAGGTAAGCGATGGTGACGAAGATGAACTCACAGTATCTATTTCAGCGTCAGCAAATTTGTATTTGAATAAAGCTGGGCCATCATCTCTTGCGTCCACGATCTCTCCTCTCGCTTCGTAATCAAGCAAGCTTGCAACATCATCAGTGTTTTTCGTGGAACTCTCAATTCTTCTACTTGGAATGCTTTTCAATCTCCCAACAGTGTACGTTCCCTCTAAAACAACTTCCAGGTTGACTAATGCATCAAGAGGCGGTGGCATCATAATTCCACTATCCTTTGTCTCCTTTGAGATGGAACCTCCCATATTGTCATCTTGAACATCTTCTTCCCACCATCGTGGAAGGTCTAAACCAGCGTCTTTTATTGCTTTCAGTATTGGTCCCGGTCTTCGAACCATTGCCAATGCGATAGTTGTTCTATCTCCGGTACCATTTGGTTCAGCCACGCTGGTTAGGGTTCCCACCTGAATTTTTTCACTAGAACCTAGCGCGAAAAGTTTGTCCCCGGCCCTGGGTTGCCGCGTATCATTTGCCAGTGGATCTGCTTCTTTCTGCATCCGTTGGAATGATCGCAGTGCTTCGTTGTTAACAGTGTTTATCAATGAAAATGCACCGCCGAAGTCGTCGTCAAATTCATTTTCAGAGTCATAAAATACAACCTGATACAGCTGCCTCGGAAACCCTCGCTTATTCTTTAGCAAAGATGCCACCCCCTCTTGGCCTTGGTAGCAACCCTTTGCGGTATCTACGAGGTGTTGAAGATGCAACTCTAGTGGATTGGCTTTGGAGTAATAGACTCTGTCGTCGTCTTGTTGTTGTTGTTGTGAAGAATTAGATTCGTTTTGGTTGTCAGTTGACTCGCTCCGTGACCTTCTCTTTGCTAATTTCTCTTTGATTGCTGCTTCTAAATGGTTCAACTTCTTTGGGCCATCCCCTGTTATTTCGTGTCCATACCCAGCCCATCCACCTTCAACTCGCAAGGTATCATACTCCAAAGCACCCATTCCCACAGGTCCTCGGTCGTTGTCTTCTGCAGTCATTTTTTGCCACACTTGTTCTGCTAAAAATGAGCCAGATGATGAAGACTCTTGAAAGACTATTGTGTATCCTCGACAAATTTCTGGTGACAAGAATGTATGCTCTACGACATAAACATCTACTGCACCACGTACGCGATAGTGATGGCACACTTCGTTCAGAGGGAACTCAAACTCGTCTGATTTCATTTGAAGTAAATCCAAGATATTCGTTCGAAATGAATGTTGTGCATTGCTCAGAGATGAGCACGCTAGTGTAACGACATTGGTTTTGACCATTGATGCCGCCTCCGATGTTTTAGCGTAATCGTAAAGCGCTACCTTGTCCATTGGAAATACCAGCGGTGAAAGTTGATTGTAAAGATTGTTTCCACCATTACCGGGAGATGTAATTAGAAGTGCATCATCTTCATTTCCTTTCTCTTTATTGCCAGAAAATGATAGGACAAGAAGACGATCAATTATGCGTCCTTTGGCAGAAAGATAGGCAGTCTCAAAAGCATGCCCTTTCCTGACAAGTTTCGATGATGTACTACTTTCATCGCCATAAATAACTTTGGGATTTGGAATTGACCTGCTAAACTTAGCATTAATAAATGATTCCGTGCCCTCTCCTTTGACTTGAATAACACTCAACAATTTACTCTGGCTTTGTTCAGTAGCATATCGATCGGTGGTAAAATCAAAACAGATGCCACGGTCCGATCGCAATGCCGATCGTACTGCTTCCCCGACCAGGGCTGCAGGAAGATTTCTATCATAGGCAGATGACAGCTGATGCTGATGGCTCTCTTCTATTGTGGATGGGTAGGCACGCAATATATTGTGGCTCAAACGGACCGGGGATGATGAAAGGGACCATGCAGCAACGTGTAGAATAACACATGTGGTGGTGGTGGTGCTTGGTAAAAAGCATAATATCACTACCGCCAAGATGATAGCTGTGGTGGAGGACAACATTTTGCAGCACACCACCATAATAGAAGTATTCATATATTAATTACTGTTGTCCAAGCAACCAAAAGCAACCATCAAATTTTTTTAATTGACATCTGGAAGAGCGAGAGTCATGCGCGACCGGCCGGACTTTTGACATCGCTTTTACCCTCTCTTCCCTCTTATTCCCAACCAATTTTGCTCCAAGCAATTGCTCCAAGCTAGCAATTTCAATTGTCCTACTCCTGTAGGATCTACGTAGGAATTAGTTACTCGAAGGTAAAAACTCTAGCTGAATGATGGATCCTAAATAGCATGTCGGCCACTCCCAGCCTGATTAGCATCTATTAGACTTATCTAACCCAATAACCAGTTATTACGTGATAGCACATGTTATTACCTTTCGATGGAGCTACTGGTCAACATTGAATCTGCTATATGCCCCACTGCAGTAGCATGGACCATGTGGGGTCTGGATGCAATTGTTGTTAGTGTTTAAAAATACCAACGAGCACTTGATGATATCTCAATGTTGACTACCTATAAACTGTTCGAACAAAGTATAATTAGTTTTAGTTGGTCTTTAATTTGGCATCCCTGCCGGCTTTTTTTGTCAAAGGTCTTTTAGTGGTGCGTAGTAGTGGGGGTGATGACATGGTTATTTGCTCATTTTCATTAGTTTTGTGAGCTGATCTCAAGTACCAATTCCTACGTACCTATCCGCGAGCAAACGAGAATTTGATTGTCGCGTGCGTGGGCGGCCAGCGAGGCCATATTAAGGACCCCTACGATACCTGTGTATGTGCATGAGAGGAAACCATGTGTCAATCCGGATAGTCTGTTTCTCTTTACTATTACTACTTATTTCATCTCCACTAGATATTATTTCAATTCACTATGTCACATATGTTCATTATTTCAGTATTACCTTCCATTATTTGTCCCTCGATTGGATCTACTTTGCAAGGAACTTTGGAGTAAGGGGGTCATGCCAAGTTCAACACCATCACCATCATTTGCTTTGCCTTTGAAAGGACTGCCAACTCCATCACCATTAACATGGTCATGCTCAATTTTTTTCATCGGTGCTTGTTGATAGAAAACTCCACCTACTAGACACAGTGACAAACTCAGTATGCCATCCATCGATGCGTGTTGATCCCAAATCTGACATGCAGAAGGAAAATGACTTAGAATGAGGAAAAGAGTGAGGAAAAAGCTACGGGGCGAAGAAATATACAACTCACCAGCAAATTTGCCAAGACAGTCAGGCACTTGTTTATGACTCCAATCAATGTATAGCTTGCTGCCGAAACCTTACTTCTGCAGAACCAACCAGAATAGCCAATTCCAGTTCCAACGATGCAGCCCACAAACAGCAAGAAAATACCAATTGGTGGGAACAAATGTTCCTCTCCATTCATAACGCGGGCACTGATGTCATTCCTTATCCGCTGGTACTCTCCTCCCATTGCTGCAAAACCCAACATGGGAGGCCAACCAAGGAGGTTTGTGTATAAGACAGGACCTGATAATGTTTTCATGTCCACTCCACTTGTGATTTTCTTGCCATATGCCATTTCAAATGAAATGACGAAAAGATATAGCGTAGGCCAGAAGTAAGCTTGAGCGCCTTGTGATTGAAATTGTTCATCTGTCATTGCGTAGCCGTATGCACCTAACGCGATGACACTTAGTGCCCCCCAACTCCGCAGCGACGGCCATTCGCGGCCTAAAAACATCGCATCGAAGATACTGACAAGTAGCGGAGCTAATGCCCTGAATACAATCACTGTCTCGACGTTGCTCAGTGACAAACTCTTCATATTGCAATAAACTCCAAGAGAAAAAGCAACCGTGTACAGCAGATAGGGCTTCACAAACCGCATGACGATTGGGTCCACGTCCATCAAATTAAACGCATTTCCCAACTGAATGAATAGCAGTGCGGCCCATAGCTGTATCGTTACCACAATTGAGGGATAAGGGAGATAGTGGAGGACCAATTTATTCACGAGAACGAGTGACCCCGAGCATAATGAATATGCAACCACCGATGCCACTACCTCCGCATTTGCTGATAGCCGCATACTAGGGGCTTAGTAGTTAATCTCTGGACCTGCCTGTCGTTGAAGCTGCCAATCTAGGGAGGGGGTGACTAATGATATTGACAGCGGCGAGTCTTCCGTCGACGTAGTTTAATTGCTATGAGTGTCGGATCAAGCGCTAGCTTTCCGCCATCGCTGATGAGGAGTAGCGGGGGATAATATCTAATATTTTGTCTTCTCACTTATTTTAGAATCTGTGGTATCTTGATACTCGCGATTTTGTGCAAATTTTTGTTGTATGGTACCATACATACGCGGAGCAAGTAGTGTCGCATATGTACATCATAATACACACGCATTAATACCTTGATGGAAGTGACAGCCGACCAACCATTGGTCGAAATGTTCCCCTTGGTCCTAATTCCACTGTTATACGCAATCATTTCTCTTCCGCTGCTGATTGAAGGTGTCTTGTCAAGAACAAGACAGCTCCCATCATTCGTCTTGCAAGCGAATCGACAAGCAGGGCACAAACTCTGCAGGAACATGGCATCTTTCAACAGCAAAGCCGTTGTTGGGGAAGAAGAGACTCGTGTATTTGACGTACTAACTAAGTCACTTCAACGGCACATCGATGACACCGGGAACGAGTTCATGTTTTATACACTAGAACAATCTTCTGCTTTAATACAACGACTTGGGTCTGAAGCACTGGCGCACACTGAACCGCACGAAATAGAGGAGGATGAGAATGATACGGCACCCGCTGGTGTCAAAGATCTATCTTCACGTTTACGCGCACTATCTAAACAATCCTTATCGACCAGCAGGTACCTGCATCTGCTTGTCTATCAAATGAACAATAGCACTAGATCAAAAAAGACATCAGGAAATGCATGGAAAACTCTTCAATCAATTGTTGATAGGTCTCTTGACATAAAGAATGCAAATTTAGAGACAGGCGCAATAGCCTTTGCCATATTAAGTTTGGGAATAGCGATAGCAACATATAAAGATGTTGGTAGTGCACAGCAGAAAATGATTGCAAGTGCAGTCATCCCAAACTCTCCTTCACATATATTTGAGCGAGAAACTTGCAAGGGTGGAAAAGGCAGCATAGAACTACTGATAAAGACTGTTGCTAGAGACAGCCTTATTCATTTACTACGTAATGCAATTGCAGAAAATGATAGCATTGATGTTATAGCCAGAATTGAGAATGCTTTTGGAGTTGGTAGCGAACAAGACAAAGAACTTTCCAGCGCAGTTGCGAATGTTGTTAAGGACGTTTTTGGCAACGGTTGCTACTACGACCTCCCAAATGACGATAATGACGAGTTGGGTGGCACACAAATGGTTATTAACAAAGACAAAGCTTCTCCAACGTTGGCGTTGGTCGCCCAATGCCGGCCGTGGGAGCTTGTCCAAGCTCATGAACTAGTAAAAATTGCAGCAGGAGATCTCGACCTGTGGTATTCGGCCGAGCTCGTGTGTGACGCAAGCGTCAATTCAATTACATCGAAAAAGCTTCACACCAGCGCGGAAAAGAACTTGATGGCAACATCCTATTCAAAGTTTCAACCATCTGACTTGATATCAGCACAATCCATAGACTCATCTCTTCGCCAAGATACTATTGCACACCTCACCACAAGAGCTTTGATTGACACTGCACTTGATCTAAGACTGTATCGGCGAGCCGATCTCTTCGCGTCTAAATTTTATGCCTTTGGTGGGGCTGAAAGGTTTGCAGAGGCGAGGTTCTTGCATGCATGCGACACTATCACAAAGCTCGTGAAAAGGAAGATGCCTCAAGTCATCGAAAAGCAGGTGCCTACGGTGTAGTAGTTTGAATGTGACTTCGTGTAGTTTATTTCAGTATGACCAATCCTAACAGAGCACTTCTTTGTGCAAACTCTACGTCCAAACGTAATTTGCAGGTAATGCGCGTCGACGAGTCTGTGGCAAGAGTCTGTGAAGATCTCAATTTATCAAACGAAGAACACAAAGTTGGGATTGGAGAGGTGCCAATAGAGACGATGCCGCAATATATTCGTGACTTTGCCCTTCGCAGGCTCCGCTCATCAAACATGAGCGCGGCAGCAATGCGGTTGGCCGCCTTATGGGGTATGAATTACGAAGAGGATCCATTCGTACTTGCCAAAGAAGTACAGAGGCGACAACTAACTTACGTGCAATGGAACGACGAAGGTAGTCCCGGTAAATCACAGCCGCTGCCTGATCTGATTAGTGACGCGGTAGATCTCGCTAGAGAGTTTCTTGTATTGCTAAACTCGGGAGGTACTGTTGGCTTTGATGCTGAGTGGGGAGATGCTAAAGGTGTTGCAGTTTTGCAGCTTTCGACAGTCTCGCATTCAATTTTGATTGATATCCCTGCTCTTTCATCAAATGATGAAGGTTGCAAAGCTCTTCAAGCAACGGTAGGGAACCTCTTCGCAGGATTGACTGATGCTCGATACGTCGTAGGTTTTGGATGCAAAGAAGACATCAACCGTTTGCGGGATAGTCCGTGTACACGTCCTGTGCATTGGTTTCCTCGTAATAACTGCGCAGCACGAGATCTGAGACCACTTATCGCGGAGGTGTGTCCGAGTCTTGGTGGAAAGGGAGGCATGCACCTAGGCTTGAGTAGATCGACGGAATCATTGCTTGGCAAACAACTTGACAAGGCGGAACAGTGCTCAGACTGGTTAATGCGCCCACTGTCGCCTGAGCAGCGCGAATACGCAGCGTTGGACGCGTGGGCTTGTGCTGCAATACATGCCAAGATTATCGACGAACGCTATAAAGTGTAACTATATCTAATCACCAGCCATACTTCCTTTTGGCATCCGCACGACTACTGCCACCCTTTTGCCCTCCCCCAACTCGTGCTAACTCAGCCTCAGCCGCTCGATGAGCCTCCAATGATATAGCATTTGCCATTAGGCTATTGATCTGGTGCTTGGAGCGATGCTTGCCCGTAATTCCCTGCCCTGAGACGTCGCCGCCCAATTTAGGATCATACATCGAGATGTTCTTCACAGACCCGCCACCTCCACCCCCACTGCCAAGTCCACGATACCGAGCAGCACGGGAGGCAATCGCAGCAGCATGAGCGGTAGGAGCAAATTCTGTGGGTGAAGGCTGATGTATCTCAGTAGTCGCAGACGGATTTTGAAAAGCTGCACCAGATCTTAGGGCACGTTCTTCTTCACGTCGCTGCTTCCGTGATTTGGCCATTGTGGTGTTAACATTATAATCATCTTCGGTGGTTGCGTTTGAATGTATAGGATCATTCATATGAACTTCCTCTTGCGGCACGTGATATTCGGGTATATTATTGTAACTTATTGCCGATGGATATTGCGGCATGGTGACATTATTGGCCACTGGCGCAGCTGTGGATATTCGAGAGAATGACAACGATGGAGCGGCAGTTTTTCGTTCCAGCTTGGTGTCATCTTTCGTAATCAGTCTTGGAGTTGGTGCTTTAGTGGCATGAACATCTACCACCTCATTACTATTGTGTTTTGTTTCAGCAGTGTAACTCATGAAGGCCATGCCCAACTTCTCGCTCTTGTTTTTTTGTGAATTGATTATGCTTGTTGCATCATTCCCATCCTTTTTCTCCATTGGAGCTGAGCGCAGTTCGCTTAAAAATGAATTTAATTCTGTTCTATTTTCATCGCCGCTATTATTACTTGAGGTTTTGATGGCAGACTTATTGTTGTCTTCATTTTTTTTCTTAGATGCTCTCTTGCGCTTTTTCGAACCCCCTCGTTTGTCGTCTCCACCCTCAAATGATGAAGTGGAAGAGTCATCTGCATCTGCAGGTCTAGTCAAACGATCAAATATCGCAGGAGGCAACACCGCTCCTAGTGACAATATTCGCTTCCCCCTCGTTGTTGTTGACAGTGAAGTAGAAGGTTTTCGGATGTTACTTCTTGTTGGTTTAGCTTTTTCTGGCTGATTTTTTGGCGTAGGTGGTTGCACGTTAAATGACACGGAGTCATCATCGTCGCTGTCGCTACTACCATAACCTTGCAGTAAATCCATCGCCGTCAATAAAAACTAAGTCTCCTATCTGAAACGAATACAATAATAATACATAGTATCGAGAAGTCGTTTTTATGCGCTTGGCTGGATGGAATCTACAATGGTACCATACCAGGTATCGTACAGCTTTGAGCTCAAGCAAGAGGCCCACTGGCCCACGATTGCCCACCCATTTTCGAGTGCACTTTTTGTAGCTTCCAGAAGGAGTTTTTCAAAATTCGGAATTAGTAGAAAAAGATAGCGAAGCCAAAAATTAATTATTTTCAGTTCCACCAGTACCTTCAAAGTGCACTCGCGACTATCTCAAGTTGAAGTTAAGCACCTCTGACGTCTTGGATATAAATAGATGTCCTCTAGATGCCGTCCGGATGCCACGAGGGCTACTTTCCAAGCTCACCACAGCCACCTTTCCTTCATGTTTCCATACACATTAGATCGGTTAGTATTCCAGTATCACATGAATCGACTATCTTCTTCTTCACCGGAATAATAAGGAGGGAATATTGCCATCAAATAATTATCATCAGCCTGCAATAATACTACCATCAATTCGTTGTCTGCCTACACCAAGTACACAGAAAGACGGAAAAGTTGATTTGTCATCTCACAAACAAATGGCTTCCCCTGACGCTGAAGATGTTGTCTGTAGCCCTGAAATACTTCAAAAAATGCGAGGAGAGTATTTGTTGTTTGCTGAATCGGCGCTAAGAGCTACAACTTCGCAAGACAGAGAGATATCCCGTCAGCATAAAAATGAGGCAACGTCTTTGTTGACGGAGGAACATCCATCCCATCAAACCAACACGAATATGAGCAGCAAACGGAGCAGCTTCCAAGAAGAACTTAACGCTGCCTCCTTGGTTAGCCTTTTGTCAAGTCAGATGGGAGAATTCGAGCAGCTCCTCATAAAGAACGAAGCAGCTCAAGAAAAGATACATCAGCTACAGCAGGGAAGTGATTGGTTGAAGCAAACCTGCGAATCGTTGCAGCAGTCAGAAAGAGAGAAGAAGATAAAAATCGACATGTTGGAGAAGAAGATATGCGATCTTGAGAAGCTTGTGATAGATATGAAACTGAACGAAGCTGAGTCGAGGGGGCGGGAGGACCATTACAAATTACAGATTGCAAATTTAGAGCATCTCTTGAAGACTGGCATGCAACCGTGCAGACAACGTGATGGCAGTGCAAAATTGACACAGTCTTTCACATTATCTGCTTCCAACGTTAGAAGTGGGGAGCACCCGAAAAGAAATCCTCTTCTCACCCGATCCTTCTCTTCCTTCTTCAGGAAGTCATCTGTCAGTGATGGCACCGACAGAAACTGTGTTGAGACATCAAAGAAGGTTCCTCTTCAAGATGATGAGAAGATAGCCACCAATGTGTCGAGGCCTAGGCTCGGAACAGCAAACGAAATAATAAGCGAGTCATTCAGGCGGCACAGCCCAAAAGGACCTTATGACGCTTCACCCTTGCACGAATCTTTCCATAGCCACCCCAACCCCAGAAGAAATGATTCTTCGGCCCACTTTAGAAGCAACAGTTATCCCATCGTCATACCAGAGCGTCGATCCACCCACCTTTCCAACATAACTGATTTAACTGATGAATCATGGGCAGAGATGCGGGCTGATGAAGCCGATAGATCGTGTACCAGTCATCCCTCTCTAGACCAGTCTGAAGTTACTCCTTATCCTGTGTTTGAGCCTGCCGGACCACAACTTCAACTTAAAATGAGCTTGCGTAGCAGTGGGACAACACAGCGAAAAGAAGAAGAGAGTCGTGGCGATGGCATTCCAAGTAAGATTGACCTATCATACTGCTAAAATATCTTAAGTTTGTGAGAAACGAATGAGATCATTAATCAGTATTTAGTGTGCCTTGCGCTTTCGCCATCGAATCTTGTATGTAGCATTCACGACGAACGAAGCTTGCTCCCCTGCCCTTATCAGCTCTAATTCTGGGGTACGGTCTCGTCATATTAAGGCCTTCGCGATTCAACGTAACTCCAAAACCAGGTTTATCGGGAGGTAATTCAACGAAACCATCTTTGGGGAGCGGTTCGTCTAGGAACAAGTTGCCAAAGAAACTTACAATGGAATCGGCTTTGGGTGACATGACGAGAAATTCTGCCATTGGGCAGCTGGGAAAACATATCTGTAAGTGGTATGAATAGATGCTACTTCCATGTGGAATGACTGGGATATCATAGGCTGAGGAAAGGGCCTGGAACGAAGAATATTGTGAGTGCTTGAGCAAAGCAATAGCATGCACAATATAATGAGTGACTTACGACGATCCGCCTTGCTTCCGTAAGACCTCCGCACCAAGTGATATCTGGCTGCAAGACATCAACACACTTCTTCTCGAGTAACGTCTTAAAGCCATAGCGAGTGTATTCATGCTCACCAGTAGTAATGAGTGTCGTCTTCACTGCCTTTTTCAGATCAGCATAATCATCATATTGATCGGGAGGCAGTGTTTCTTCAATCCATTTCACTTTGTACGGCTCACATTTTCTCGCTAATTCAATTGCATACGGGAGAGTAAGAGCCATGTAACAATCGATCATTAAAGGAAAGGTGGGTCCCACTGCCTCTCGCCATTTCTTTACCAGTTCAATATTCTTTTGCATTCCCAGTTCACCACTTGCAGGCCCAAAAGGGAGGGGAAACTTGGCCCCAAAGAAGCCCATGTCCTTTGCAAGATCAGGTCTGCTCGTGGTTGCATAACAAGGTATTTTGTCTTTTGTCTTGCCTCCGAGAAGCTCGTAAACTGGTACTCCCCGTAACTTTCCTAGAGCATCCCAGATGGCAAGATCGATAGCGCTGATAGCTTGAATGGCGATTCCTTTTCTTCCATAATTCATTGTCGATCTCCACATCTGATCATAGATCAGCTCAATATTGACAACGCTTTGTCCTTCTACAAACCTCGATAGATGGTTTTCTACTATAAAGCATGCGGCGTCACCGCCAATACTGATGCCAACGCCCGTCGTCTTCTTCTCGTCGTCTAATTCGACTTCAACAATCACTGATCCAAGTGCACCAATACCCCAAGAAGTTCGACTATCTCGATACTCAGCATAAACTGACATCGGATTTGCAATATCTGAGTCTACAATCCAATGTCCCGAAGATTGCCGATGACAATCAGCCCCACCACCACCACTCTCTTCCTCGGATGAAGATGAGAACGTGTAAGCCCTTACCTCCCGAATAAGGGTATCGCCCTTCCTTGGCATTACTGGATGGTGTGGCCCGAATATGAGAGACATTTTCTGTTTCAGCTGTTTCGATTATTTCCCCCTACCTGTTGTGATTGACATGTGAACTCGAGGCGGATTTGCAATGCTACCTATTCCAGAAGATGAGTTTAGTTTGATTTTGGATTGTGGCATACAATAAAAGTGGCAATAGTGTATGATGGCAAGCATAGGATTTTATTTGCCTGGAGTCGAAGTCGCGATCATTGAGCGATCCAGCACGAAGTCAGAACGAAGACGTCAACATCATATACAATACACTTGACAATACACACCATGTTGTATTTATCTCTTGTTTTTTAGGTTCTTCTACACCCTTTGCAGAAGTAACTTTCAAGTTTGCTCTTCACATTTATGAGTTGTGTTTCCAATTCGCGAATCTTCATATTGTAGACATTACCTCCATCCAAAGGCTCTTACTTCATTTCATGTATAGAACAGGCCACAAAGTAGTTTCCAGCAGATGAGAACCTCCCAGCCTTCGACTCAAATTTGATCTTCGTTTTAGCAGGACCAACAATGCGCTTTTTGGTCAGCAAGATGGATGACGGTTTGTCGTTGTCTCCGGTCCCACCCGTATGCGTAAACGAAACGCCACTCACGAACACCTTCGACTTATCATTTTCATCAACAATAGAAACTAAAACCTCTTGGACTGAACGCGACCACACTGTCACCTCCATTTCATTCCCGCTTGGAACCTCTACACTGCAATGACCTGACGAACCCACGTGAACAAGCTGAAAGTGCTCTTGAATCACACCCTCAGGAGCATATTCTTTCTCCAAGGCCGAAGTTGTGGCCGGTCCTTTCCCACCATAATCACTCGGTATTTCATCTTCATCACAAAGTTCTCGTAGTCGTGCTTCCCAACTTTTCCTACTCGAGATCAACTCAATCTTACTCGCTGTACGTGGATCAATCCATCCCTTGATGATGCTCCAAGTCATGGAAAAGAATCGAGGGGCATTGATAACCAAAGTTCTATTCATCGTTTCGGGAAAGCACACGGAATCAATAGCCGTCTGTGTCTTGACAATACTCAAAGCCCGCTTGGAAAGTTGGGAAGTACTCAAATGCTCCAAGTCGATAACAGTCACGGTTTGAAAGTTGCAAAAGTCAGGATGTGCCTTCTTGTGCTCCATCAATCGTTTCTTATAATCATGCATCATGACATGCCAGTGAAATTTCAATATCCCATCAAGGGACGTGATGCACTCCATTGCATCTGTGTTAAGCACACCCGGCTTCGAAATGAAGATGGGGCAACCATTCTTGGCTTTTCCGGGGTACAATTGCGGATAACAGTGCATGAACAAGCTCGGTCCACAACCCAACGCAGATACAGGATCGGGGTAAAACTCGTGCTTGCGAGCATCAGCACGAACCTCCGTAGCTTCCTCGACCATGGCGATGACATCTTCATAGACGAATTTACGTGCGCGAAGCCAGCGTGTGAGGCAGTAGGCTTCACCTTCAATGAGGCTAAAGGAGTACACTGTGTTTTTGAATTCCCCGCCGCGTTTTTCTACCTCGTCACGAAATTTCATCTGAGAGATGGAATTATGACAGTGGGGTTATTGTTAGTTTGTTGTGAGTGTACAATTATATGTTAAGGGAGATGTGTCAAAAACAATGTCCCCAATAAAACGTCGCATTTTTTGTTAACAATAAATGTGTGCTTACTTACAAAGACATCAACTTCCTCTTTGGTCAAATGCCCGGGCATACCCCAATCCAGAGGATCTGTGCTCTTTTTCCCCGAAGATTTCATTGTTCTCATGGAGAATCTCTTTTTTGGAGTGCCCGCACCGGTGGCGGATCCGTTAGGTGAGGTGGGTGGTGAGGCGTCGCTGGCCTGGCCGTGCATTAGTTCGTCGGCCGTCCATTGGCCGGGTGGTGATGCGTTCGTGGAGCCGTTCATGTTAACTGTGAACAAACAGGAAGAAGTGAGTATCGTGGTCGAAAATGATAATTGTGGTATAATAAAGAATGATGTAGATTCTATGTCATGAACATTGTTTGGGTTGGTGCGGGTGGAGTGGCAACGGCTGGATTTTTGTTTTTTTTGCTTTTTGCGACACAGGCCTGTTTCTGGGGCAAAGAATCACCGTGGGGCCTTGTTTGCCTGCCCGCTCCACGGAAATAAATCGGCGCGCGTCCTTCTATTCTCCGTTCAACACGCCACACGACACTCCAACAATGGCACGACAAAACTCATACGACTCCGTTCAAAAAAAAGAGTCACCTACCTGAACAGTACTGAATTGTTGGTTGTGGTTGTGTAGAGATTAACGCTCGCCCAAGCAGCCATGAGGAGATCATCGCGGCCGCCGCAGCACCATGGCCTCTTGAAAGCAGCTGCTCTGTTAACGGCGTCATCATCATATTATGCTGCTTCTGAGTCTGTATATTATAGAAGAGACGGCTCCATCCGTCGGCGGCGGCAGGATGATAATTCACCACCGCCACGGGAAAAGAGGTTAAGCCGACACCTCACTGACGCTGACTGCGACGAATCACAGAAATCCTTCCTCTTCTCATTCCAGACCGATACTTACGGATATGAAACTTCCTGGTTTCTTCGCAACACTGTGACCAAAGAGATGATAGGCTTTGGGCCGCCTCTGGATGTGTCTTATGGAGATCTGGCTATCTACTCTTATTCTTACTGCCTCGACCTTGGCTCCACATATACATTTGCTATGAATGATAACTTTGGCGACGGTATGTGCTGCGACTATGGATTGGGTGCGTATGAGTTTAGTATTGGCGGTGCAAAGGTCTATAGCACCGATTTCAAGAAAACCTTTCACGAGTATGTTGAGCACACGTTCACTGTGGGGACGAAGTATACTTCGTTGCCTACAAAGCTACCTACTCAGCGACCAGTCGGTAACAACACTGAAGAGGGAGAGAACACTCCTCACTGTGCCGCTTCTGATCCAACGGTATGTGGTTGTCCTGAAGAATTACAGTCAGATTACAGAGGAAGCATCGACACCACCGAAAGTGGACTCACATGTCAACGATGGCGAGATCAAACTCCTCACACCCATCCATATCTACCAGAAGATTTTCCTGATGAAGACTTGACAAGAAATTATTGTCGAAATCCTGGAGGGAAGAGTGCTCGGCCTTGGTGCTTTACCACTGATGCAACAAAACGATGGGAGTATTGCAATGTTCCTGTTTGTGGGGTACCAACTACTTTGAGTCCATCAGCTTCTCCAACTACCAAACCAACCCTTACTCCATCAAAATCACCAGAGCTAAAACCCACGACCTCACCGACGTTTGCGCCTACGGGAACCCCATCGAAGCAGCCAACGAATAAGCCTACGCCTGATAAATCCGTCTTGAATCCAAAGAATGGATGTTATGGTGGCGATGTTAAAGTTAAGGTAGAGGTCCGTGCTGACAAATACAACGATGATACAGGATGGGAGCTAGTTGATTCCACTGGAACAATAATCATGTCTCAAGCTCAGGACACATTCGGTAAAGAAGAGTACAAAATGATAGAGAAGTGTGTTCCACACGGCACGTACACGTTCAAAATTGTTGACAGGTATGGTGACGGTATTTGTTGTAGGTATGGGCAGGGTTTCTTTCGGGTTTGGCTCGATGACAGAGAGGTTTTGAACGGAGGGAGTTTCAATAAAGAAGTTGTAGCGAACATTCTTGTTGGGTTTGATCCACATGGTTTGATGACTGAACGCGATTTCCAATATTTAGAAGCACACAACATTAGAAGAAAAGAGTGGCATGAAAAGTACGGTGAAACGTTTGTGCCACTGGTATATTCTCCTCAGCTCGCGGCTGACGCACGGGCATGGGCAGAAGAGCTTTTGTGGTCGTGCGGCGTCGTTGGTATCGAGCATGAAGGCACAAATAGCTTTGGTGAGAATTTGGCCAAGAATACAGGTGATCCAGAAACATGGGGTCAATTGTATCCTCCAGAGAACATTGTTAGACGATGGGTAGATTTTGAAATTGGCTTGCCTTACCCCTCTAACGGACACTTGACAGCTGCTTTGTGGAGGGCTGGTAAATACTTGGGATGTGGAGAAGGTGCTCGTGAGTTTGGAACTGGCATTTGTCGAATTCAGGTCTGTAGGTATGGAAGGGCTAGCAATTGCGATATGAATAGTTTTGATGCTAGGAATGGTACAAATTGGTTGGTTCCGATGTTAATGAACTATACAAGATGCGGGCCTGACTGTCCGCAGGAAGGTTGCTACGATGGGACTCAGTCATGGACAAATGAGACTTCTTGGATGATAGATAGCTAATGAATGTATGTTCAGAGAATAGAAATTGTTTGCATTAATATTTGTCTTGCCTAATACCTAATACTATATTTGCTGTTCTTTCAGCAAAATGGAGGAATCTCCGTTGACCACTCCAACCTGGTCTCTATACTTCGCTTGTAGGCTTTTTGCAGCCGCTCGGTCAAAATTCCTCTCTTACCAGATCCAATTACACGGCCATCGATCTTTGTGACGGGGGTAAGCTCGCCCATTGTACCGGTCGTAAAAACTTCGTCGGCTGCATAAAATTCTGACAATGAGACACGTCTGACTTCACACTTTATTCCAAGCTCTTTTGCGAGGATCAAAACTGTACCACGAGTGATTCCGGGAAGGCAATGATCTGCAGTTGGAGTTATCAGAACTTCGCTACAACCGTCGTCCTCGCCAGTGCTTCCTCCCAATCCATTCTGAGCATGACAGTTACTATCGCACCGAACCATGAATAAATTTGTTGCATTGGTTTCACTTACAAAACCTTCTGTGTCGAGCATGACCGAGTCCGCTGCACCAGCGAGATTGGCTTGTATTTTGGGCAATATATTTTGTATCATGTTGTTGTGGTGGATCTTATTGTCGAGTGTGCTTGGCGGACTTCTCCTGCAGGCTCCAGCTGTGATTAGAGAAATACCTTTTTCGTTATCATACGTTGTTGCACCCTCTGTGGGTTTCCACTCTGGTAAAATAATCAGAGTCGTGCCGTAAACATTGAAGTATGGGTTCATGCTGGATGTACATTTCTCGCCTCGAGTAAGAGTAAGACGCAAATGCGCACCATCTCTCATGCCATTCGAAGCGAGGACACGAAAAATTGCGTCAGTAATCTCCTCACGGGAATGCACATTCTCGAAGCCAAGAGCCTTTGCAGAGCGAAAGAGGCGGTTAAGATGGTGATTGAGATGAAATACGCGGCCGTTGTAAATTCTGATGCCCTCCCACGTTGCGTCTCCTCCTTGTACACTCGAATCGAATGGACTAATTTTTGCCAGCTCACGAGGCATGATATTGCCAGACTTTCGTCCAGGAGTGCCCACATAGACCAAGACGTGTTCATTCCGGGGATCTTCGTAAAGCTTTCCTGACGGTGGGGTTGTAAACGCACGGTTTTTATGAGATGCAGTCAATGTTTGCAAGAACGTGTAAGGTGGCATCGACAGGCGCAATGCTGGTAATAGTTCGGGTCGTACAGTTCGGTATCGACTTTGTTTTGAGCCATATCCACCATTGTCGCCATCAGCATCCCACCCCGAAGACTTCGAGACGCTGTGATACCACCACTTGTTCCATGGGCCGTCACATTCATGTACACCCGCTTTCCACTGTAGCATGGACTCGTCATAGCCAATATTCAGTGCGGAGCATAATTCTTGGAGAGATTTAGATGGCTCGTCAGCTAGATCATCTGAATCGATCACTACAACGGCATGATCTCCACCAATTACTTTTGCATAAACATCAAGCAGTTGAGTGATACCAATCTCATCCGGGTGTGGATTGCTCCCGTGCACGTCTGATGAGTTCATCCAACTTCCCAGCACTGAAACTGGATCTCGAACCAAGAGCATATGCTTGTGGTCCAGCCGGACATCACTTTCCGACAGCAGCTGAAGGCACTTATCTCTCCACTTATTAGAATCGTCTTTGTCAGATTCCCAGTTAGTCTCAAAGTCAAATAGACTCGCAAACTTCGCCATTTCTTTCGCAAAAATAACTCCTCCTTTGTTATTCTCTCTCTTCAACAGTGTCTTCACCGAATGGTAAATACGTTCATTGAAACACTGCTTCTCACGTTCCCATCTCCAAGCTTCTTCTACGTCCTCATCGGAAGGTGCGATGCCAGCTAGAAATGGCTCTGCATAAGGCCTCGAGATGCCACAGTTTTTACCCTTTTCTCGAAGCCAACGTCGGTACAGAGGTTCATCTAAAGCGATTGTATTGCTTCCACGCGCCTCAAATGAATAAAGCAACGCAGTCGACCGCGATCGAGGGGCGCTCCAGCAGTGTATCACCGTTATCTTCGTTGCCATTTTTATGTTATTGCCAACATATTTTAAGCCCGAGAGCCGAGAGGTGGCATATGCAGATGGCCCCGACAATGATAACTAATGAAGTCTTGCGCGATTTTGCGTTTCTTCTTTCTTCCTTTTTTTTGATTTTGTTAGCACTCTCTCTAGCTAAGAGGCATGCGTCATATCCTAGAAGGAAGAATTGTCAAAAATAATTTACACTTTTTATTATCTCTAGTAGTTTTCTTCGTAATTATCTTCAGAATGATCTCGAGCGTGAGAGTATTCCTGGTGTTGAGGCGGTGGCCCTCCATAATATGGCGGATAATCACTAAGTCTCTGTTTATTGTTGGATGCCATCCGTATTTGGTTCTCTTTTTCCCATTCCAGTTTCATATGTTTTTCTTCTAAGGCTGATACTTTCTGCTCAGAAATACGTTCCATCTTCCTTCGTCTACTCTCTATCGCGCGACGCTCGGCATGTTTGAACATTAAGAACGCAGCCAGCACGACCATGACACCGCTGACGATTAAGATCACGATCAAAAGAGCGGTCTTCATCGTATCCTGAGGTGGAGCCGTAGGGCTTGGACTGGGAAAGGCCCTTACCGTAACTTCGAAAGCATTATTATTGAATTTTTCCAACGAATCGCTATCGAGAGTCTTGGCTTGCACTTGAGGTTCCGTTGCAGCCTCTAATAGTGGATTTGAACTTCGATCTTTCAGCTCTTTCGTGAATTTCGTGGCATCCGCATTGATAGAATCTTCTACGAGGGGACCCATATCAGGCGGCTTACCGTCAAGTGATCTATAATCTCCTGTGATGACTAAGGAGAATTCCATAGCAGATGATTGAGTTGCGAGGAGACGATTATGCTGGTTTTCGTCTCCAATCAATCGCCGATTGACACAACGGACTTGCGCCTCTAGAACTGTGGATTTAATGTTGTTGTACCCATCCGATTTGTCTCCTGTAGATACGGTGTGAACAATTTGTTCGTTGAGAGCATCTATTACCTCCTTGGGAACTGTTTTTTGGTTGGGGTCGCATTTGAGAAGCGGGAACAACATAGCCGCCTCTGCTCCAGCTTGTTCCTTAGACACAGAAAAATCAGTTGGGCTATGGCTTGGCATTGATGTTGGTGAAGAAGTTAGCTTGGATATGCTGGGACTCATACTTGGAGCCTCCGTTGCACAATCAGTTTCATATGAAAAGTTCCCCACAAATTGTCGCATCTTATACAAGAGCTTGGTATCTGAAAAGCCACTAGCGCCTTCCCCCACGAGCAGCTCGGGAGCTGCTGGATCATTGTAACCCACTAACGGTTGTGCATCATTGATACCCATGTCCGTCATCGGGTTTGTGTAGAGCAAAGTTGTGTTTATGTAGAATGAACGCACACCTCCATTCGGAGAAATCTCCTTGGCAGAAAACTTCTCAAATGGAATCACATACAAATCATCACTCAAATCAGACCCTTGTATCGTCCCAGAGGAAATCATCTCCCATAGATCCATCTGCAACTGCCCACGATGATCATAACTTACACCCTCGTTGAATGTATCTCGAATGGGATCTGCATAGTAACCTTCTTCTTTTAGGGAATAGACTTGAAATTCAACTAATTGGCTCTGAGCAGCGGGGACATTGAATGCGAAGGATGTTATTTTCACGCCGTTGTCATCGTCTTCTTTCGACTTCATGGCGAAGACGATTCCATCACCTTGCGTGAAGCCATCATCTGTCTGGAAGGTGCTCATCCCCAAATTGCAGGTGTATGGTGGTCCTTGATTGACTATAATTTCTTGTAGCTGCCGCGGCTCGTGACGGGTGTACTTTCTGTTGCGTACATCTCTGCTTGAACTCACGCATAGAATAATTGTTGTCACGTAAGTTATCACAAATAATTGTCGCCCTCGACGACGTCCTAGTTGATTTCTCTTTCGGGGGCTAATGGTAGACATGGTGGTGGGTGTGATCCCGTTCGGAGGTATGGGAGGATAAATGCAGTATGGTAAGGACGGATGCGAGTCGTCTCCTCCTTCGCTGCTGCTGCTACTACTACTACAATGATGTGCCCCAGTTCTCTAGAGGTGCTGCTCTACAGGATGCTGGCTGCTGAGGAAACTGCATGCAACATTAATGTTTAAAGCAGCGGAAGAAGCAAGATTGATTCAAGAGATTTAGATGATTGATGCGGCAGTCGATGTCACTGACGTACCCATGTCGAGTACTGTATTGTTGGTATTGTATATGGGGAGTATTGTTCAGTGTACATATGATTACTCAAGTACGTCAGTGATTAGCATCGCCTCCACTCGTTTGTGTTAACAACCATGAATATAATATAATAAAACCACATTAGTATATACCAAAAGCAGTGTACTTTAGAAGGGTATAGCATTGTAATTACATCTGTTTCGAAACGCCCTTTGATAGAATGGCTCATCCTATTGATAGAACTGAAGAGATCCTGGATTGGGAGCGTAAGTGGAAAGACAGTTACGAACCCGATACAACTGCTTTGGAGACGACGTTAAGTCTCAAGTATGATGGTCCAGGCCGAAAGCCCTACACCCTCACCGTGAAGACGAAGGTTCCGATGGACGACGGTACTTACGGATTGGAGCATCTCCTTTTGAAGACCCTCCATGCTTTTCTGAAGCATTTGGGTAAGGTGAAGGAAAAGGTTGGCGGAGGCACGTCACCTTTGAGGGGGAAAAAGAAGTGGGATCTCTGGGAAGAGTGCCTCGATGGAGAGACGCTACGATTCTGGAAGAGAGTCTTGGAAGAGAAGTATCCCAACGACAGCGACAGGACTAATGCGAACTTCGCGACAGCGTTGAATTGGTTGATTCGCCATCTCACCGCGACGCTTGAATATCACAATAGTGCAGACTGCATTTATTGGCAACTCGCACACAGGAGGAAGAAGGCAAGTGAGAGTCCGAGGGACTATCTTGTCCGATTCCAAGAATTGCTTAAGGTGGCTAAACTGTGTGAAGCAAAGGAACAACGCCCCGACGACAAGAAGTGTCTGGGATGGTTCTACTGCTCCATGCCGGCGAGCTATAGGAAACAGTTCAGCCTCATGAGTCAGAAGAAGCTTTATGAGTACGATCTAGACGAGCTCTGTGATTGG
>JALLBJ010000160.1:0-41936 GCA_036940105.1 Skeletonema potamos
CTACTACTACTACTACTACTACTACTACTACTACTACTACTACTACTACTACTACAATATAACACGATTGAATAAAATAGTGTTCATGATGAAGTAATTGGGAGATCAAGCTGGGACGTATCCATGAGAATGCTAAGTATGCATTGTTGGGGATGTGAATACACTATGCTCTGAAAAAAGAAAAGGTATATTAGTTATGTTTCGTTTTGTTGTGTTCGACTAGATATGTTGAAAAGGATATAAAAGTCAGTGAATATTGGAAAATAATAATCAACAAATTATTTTAGGAATATACATTAGAAGGTGTATATGAAGTGTGCGCCAGTATATACAACACACATATACACAAAAACTAAACTCCTCGCTCCCCCCTTCAATCGAAATCAATATGAACCAAGATATCCTATATATAATATATCCCACACCCCTCCAAGGAATGCATATGATACACATATGGGACATGTATATACCACACAAAAGCAGTATAAAAAGATATGTAGTACAAAAAATCTTTTGTATCACATCATATATATCCAACAAAAACGAACAAGATAAAAAATTCAATAATCAATGGCACAAGCACACCTCCAATCTTCACCACCACCACCACCACCACCACCACCACCACCACCACCACCACCACTCCTCACATTATACAACTCTTCTTCTTCTTCGTCCATACGAGGAGTATTCTTCCGTTTGTGTCCAGAGATATTTTCATATTCTCCTTGTAATAGTTTCTTGGGGCTACTACTACTACTACTACTATCAGAAGGCATTGCTGTCGTCATCGTCATCGTAGTAGTAGTAGTAGTAATCTTTTGATTTCTCTTCTTGTTCTTGGTAGACGACGACGACGACTTCGTATTGTTGGCAGACTTCTTGGCAACAGTAGTAGCAGCAGGAGGCTGTTGTTCCTGCTGCTTTTGTTTGGGTGCACGGGGTGGCTTACCACCACCACCTCTAATACCTCCACCTCCTCCTCTTTTGGCAACACTTGTGATGGCCTTGGATGACTTGTTATTGTTGTTGATGGCAAGAGGCTGACGTCCCTTCTTCGTCTTCATCTTCTTTTTCTTGGGCAACAATTCTTCTTCTTCGTAATCACTCTCGTCGTCATCATCATCTTGGCTTTCGTCTTCTTCTTTTTCGTCGTTGTCTTCATCACTGTCGTCGTCGTCGTCGTCGTCGCTGGGTGGATCTTGATAAATCTTGGGAGGACCTCCTTTTCCTCTTCCTCCTCGGGTGTTATTAGAACGCGCGGCACCACCACCACCGTCGGTGTTACTATTCGTAGCAACAGCAGCAGTTCTAGGACGGGTGGTCGTTGTGGTGGTACGTCCTCCCTTCGTCTTCTTGACTGCGTCCTTCGTGGTCGTCGTCGTCGTCTTGAACGATTCGTCATCATCATCATTATCCTCCTCCGGTGCATCCTCATCCTCATCCTCATCGCTCTTGGTAGAATTCTTACCACCCCCCAATGATAATTTCGTCGTTGTCATTTCAATGACTTCTTCTTTGTCCATCAAGAGCACCTCCTCCTCCTCACTCGCTTCCTCGTCCTTTTTATTCGAAATATTCTTCAATGCACCACCAGGGGAGGAGGAGGAGGCATCATCATTATCGGACGGGGGTTGGTGGTGGATCGTGCGGCGCACAGGTTTGGACGGCTTTTTCGGGATCATTGTCACAATCTTGGACGATGACGACGACTTCTTTTGGGTAGAAGAAGAAGATGATGAAGCGTTGGTCACAACCTTGTTTTTGGCTACTGCTCCACGGGACCTTGTTGCTCTTGCCATGATGATTATTTTTTATCACAGGTGGCCTCTACTCCTTTGGATGATGAATGAAAAAAAAATGAGAATTCGAAGGCGGAGCAAGCAGGAGCATCACCGTGTGTTGAGAGGTGTGAGAAGTCGTGAAGGGGAAGGGAGGCGGGGGGGGGTGGGGGGGGATGTTGGTGGGTTAGGGGGCGAAGGGGCATGCCCGCATTCGGGGGAGGACGGTGATCAGAGAAAGTTGGGGTCGTTTTTACGCGGCGGCGCCCAGTCTCTCAAAATCCATTGTCTATCATGCCCATGAGGGGTGGGTGGGTTCAAGATTTTTCAGAAGGCTGTGTTGGATCTTCCATCTCCACCACCAAGCTTGCGGAATGGCATTTTTGTTGTCCACAGTTATCAGTGCTGCAGCTGAGCAGCAAGTACTCGGACGATGGCCTCCTGAAGTGTACCCCTGTGGGTGGGTTCAAGATTTCGGAAGGCTATGTTGGCTGAAGCGCAACACACTCAAAAAACTGGCATGTTGTTGTTTATTCGGAATATCTCCAAAGAAGTGGTTTGCAGCCACACAGCTAGCTAACAGTACAATTCGTAGGTACGAATCTGTCTCGTGCTGCAGAAAATGTACTGTCGTTTCAGTCATGCTACTATTTCCGACAGCTGACACAAGGTAAACTAGCTGACACACATAATAAGCGCGCTCTTCCTGCTGTATTTTTCATTTGTGTCTGCCTTTACCTTTCGGGTTATTTTTTATTTTTGATATTTTTTTATGGATCGGCTTGGTTACAAATGCTTACATTTTGGTTATATAGGTGCATATGATGGTTACACTTGTGCCCTCTTCCACCCACAAGCTGACACATGATCAGAAGAGAAGAGCACGACTGCCATCCAACACAAGCAACGCCCATAAAACCACAGATCAACCGGGCTACAGCCGTCAACAATACTTCTTCCGCAACACACAACACGAAGAATCTACAACGCAAACAATTATGTCTGAGCCAAATCAAACTTGGCGTTCCTTCTCTCGCCTATGTACACTCTTCATACCCAACGAGTGGCTCATGTGGGCAGGTGAGACAGATGAGCAAAAGCAGGCTTGGAGGGAAAAGGTGGCTCTTTGTGTCATCATGCTTGTAGCAAATGCGTCGTTTCTTGGGTTTGGAGGATTGATTTCAACGTTTTCATGTGCTAACGAGGATCAGAGCTTTGATCTTACCATCGAATCCTTGATGAAATCTTTAAGTGATTCCGTTAATCATGAGAATCCGACCTGTCGAGCGCTGAACATAACCACGATAGGTATCATGTTCGTCGTTTTCGCAATTCTCTTAATCCAATGCATTTGCTCAATTCTCTACCTCGTCCGCTTTGGAAGAACTTATTGCAAGGCGGTTCGCGGAGAACAGTTTCAAACAGCTAAAGTTATTGTCACAGTGCCGTGCTACAACGAAGGCGAAGAAGAGCTGAAAAAGACAATCGACTCTGTTAGGGATGAATCTTACCCAAAGGATAAGAAACTGTTGTTGTTTATTGCAGACGGCAACATAAAGGGGAAAAACAATGATGGTAAGGACAATTATGACACAACTCCTGCGATCCTTTCAGACCTCTTGGGCTACAAAAGAACAGGCAATGATCCCATTTACAGTTGCGATAGCACTGGTTATGAGACTGGCGATAACGGTGAGAAGACCCCAGTCGGCAATCGGGCTAAGGTTTATCATGGCACTACCAAGGAGGGCCTGAACTATATGGTTATTGAGAAGTGCGGGCGGCCTATTGAGGGTGACTCGGGTAATCGAGGCAAGCGTGACTCCCAGATCATTCTATTACAACTTTTGAACAAGATTCAGCACAACCAAAAGCACAGGCTGCTGCCAGAATCGCCGCGTTATCGTGGTTTGAATGAACTTGAGACAGCTATCCAAGATTGTCTTAGAAAGAGCGACTTTCCACTGAAAAGTGATCAGTATGGCGAGCGAGATGGACTTGATGAAGTGAAATACCTCATGGCAGTTGATGCAGATACTAGACTTGGCACAGACAGTATTACACAGATGGTCTACAGCATGGAGGCTAAGCCAAGGACTCTTGCTCTTTGTGGGGAGACGAAGGTTGAGAATAAGGACGATAGCTTGGTCACGAAGTTGCAGGTGTTTGAATACTATACAAACCATGGGCTAAAGAAAGCATTCGAGTCTATATTCGGAACTGTGACTTGTCTTCCTGGATGTTTCACGTGAGTACTACTCCATGTCTAGGGCATTATGAAGTGGCGGCTATCGATATTTTCTCACCATTTGAACTCATTTCCTCCAACAATGTCCTACAGGATGTACCGCCTCTTTGATGCTCGTGACTCCAACACATCCCCTGAACCTCTCTTTGCTTGCGACTATGTTTACGACCGCTATGCCAAAAATGATGCGGTAATCGAAACATTGCACGAAAAGAATCTTTACAAACTTGGAGAAGATAGAATGTTAACGACGTTGTTGCTAGAGAAGTGGAGACAGATGCATCTGAAATATGTTCCCGAGGCCCATTGCTACACTATCGTCCCTAACAAACTCAGAGTGCTTAAGAGTCAGCGCAGGAGATGGATAAACTCTACGTTTCACAACATACTGTACCTCATGAGAGTTGATTTAGGAGGTGTTTGCTGCTGCTCGATGAAATTTGTTGTCATACTTGACATGATTGGTACATTGATTCTACCTGGTTCATACTTATACATGGTCATCATGATTTACAACGCAATCGTGAACCACTCTCAAGTGGCAACGTACACTCTACTTGTCTTAGGGTTCTCGGTGTTTGTCCAGCTGATTGGCCCCCTACTTCGTTTGAAGTTCAAGTACCTGTGGTATGCATTCATTTACTGTGAGTAATCTTTTGTCTTTTTAGTTGGATCGTGGGAACAACCCGTTGGATATGAAGTATGCTGAAAGACACACATGCTCACTTGGTGCCTTTTTCTCATTCTCCATTTCCTGTTAACTTTTCAGATCTTGTGGGGATACCTGTTTTCTACTTTTATTTGCCAGTGTATTCCTTTTGGCATTTAGACGATTTCTCTTGGGGAGCTACTCGGGTAATCGCAGCTGACGATTCCAAAAAAGCGAGCACCGTCGATGCATTGGATGAAGAACAAGGAAGCTGCGAAGGTGACAACTAAGGATCCCAATGAGGCGGCCAGCACCACCATATATCGGATGAAGAACATGAAGCTTCAAAGCAGCCGAGTAGGCCTTATTTACTAGCGAAATAGGATATTAAATTTATGTTTAGGCTCAATCAAAAAGATATTTCTGCCTGCCTTCAGAGTGCTTCTTTTTCTCAATCCCATCTTCAACTTTCCTTTTGTGAGTTAGCGAAACGAAGCGACTCACACATACGATCTGTGGCCGGATGCGGTGACGACTACAGGAAAGAAGCTGCATCCAGAATGTTGATCAGAGATAATTTCTTTCGTTGTTAATGGCAACGGCTACGGCTGTGTCCAGATTTGATTGCACATGTATCTCACAACTTTCGGATGTAAGTTTCTCACCCCACCACCCGTGTCGTTCTTCTTCTTTGTAAATAGATATGACTGGAGAGAGAAACAGGAGTTCTGACTTAGCACACCTCTTGCCTCAGGCTAGAAGCTTTCCAGAGATAGAATGCTTTCACATTATCATTCTAATCGTTTTTATCTACTGTTCTGACGCTTTCATGAGCTTCGTCTCTGCCGTTTAATCTCTTCATCACCACCACATGACCACCTAACCACACAAACAACATCTACCATCTATGCTAACATCATCACCATCGCAAACACAACAATGACATGTCCAACAACAACAACACTCATCGCCACACCTGCCGATGGAGTCCCAAGCGCACTCTTCGCCGGATCAAACACCATCACTTTTTCAGTAGTACGAAAACACTCACACTCTGGCTCAAAACCAACCTGTCCTCCAAACACAAAGATGACTCCATCACCATCTTCATCCCACCCACTCGCACCAAAGCGAAACAACGAAGAGGGCATATCACCCTCCGTTTTCCATTCCACATCATCTCCATCCCCGGCAGTAAGATCCAATACCTCCACAGTATCCAACACTATACTACCCTGACCAGCAGCAACGGCAAACACATCATCGGGAACTTCTGGACCAGATGCATCCACTCTACCTTCCCCACCCATAGCATAAATCTTACCATTCAAATTAACAAGTTGCTTATCCCCCCTTTCTTCATTTAATGCATCGACAGGTCCCCATTCTTGAGATCCAAAGTTGAATTGTTCCACTGAGTTAAGAGGTGCCGCAAAGTCATTCAAGTGAGTAAATCCGCCCGAAATCACTAGTGAAGAATCATCCACGGCCACAACACTAATATCTCCTCGGGGGGTATCAATCGAAACACCCTTTTCGAATTTGATATCATTCAAGTCCGACATGTCCACCAAGGTAACCTGACTCAATGCCTCATAATTTTGATTGTACCCCCCAATCAAATGCACTGTATTGTCGTCCGATGCATACGCGGCAAAGTCGGAAGTTAAATATTCCTCAGGCAAAGTACCCACTTCCGTCCAAGCATTGGTAGTAGGATCATAACAATCAATGGAGTCAATGAGTGTATCCGAGGTGTCACGACCACCAATAACGCATAGGTTATTGTGAACTTGGAAACTACCATGTCGAGCACGTTCACGTGGCATATCTGGGAGAGAGTCGAAGGTACCTGTCCACGCTTGGAATTGTGTTTTGGGCGGGATGGGTGTGAAGGAATATGCCTATTAATATGAACGAGGAAAAGTGTGTGTTAGTGTAGAGGATTGTTATAATAATAAAATGATAATAGTCGTCAAACACACACACACACACACACACACACACACACAACTTTAGTTCTAACGAGAGCATACCTTATTCGTCAATTCCAAACAAGCAAAATAATCGCCCAAAAATTCATTCCCTTTAGGACTCACACAACCTCCCGTTAGCATGATCTTCTTCGTTTGCATCTCTCGTCCATTAGTCTCTGCGGTGGTGGCGTTAGTTGCATCAGTAGCGGTAGTATACGTCATTACAGTCACAGCCATGTCAGAGAGAGCCACGGGAATTCCTACAGAGAGGTAGGACCATGGATCTGCTGTTACCGATGTGGTGAGGATGGTTGTGGAGAGGAGGGTGGTTACGGCGATGGAATATCGAGTCATGATGGTTTGATAGGTTTCATATATATTTTTTGGAGCTCTGTGTACGAGTTGATGTGTAGATTTATATAAAAGTTTATGTGAGACATCAAGATAATATTCAAAGATGATGCTTCGTGTATGTGAGCAAAAATGAATTATGGCTACAAAACATTCATTCAGCGCAGTAATATTTAGCATCCAGTTATTACACGCATATGCAATATTATTATTTATATCCATCCGAGAGAGAACATGAACCCCCCCCCCCAGGCAGCGGAAGGCAAAGATATTATATACACACATCATTGCATTCGAGCTCACCTGAATTTTTTAACAACAAATAACCTCGAGTTCTAAAGAAAAATAATACACGTTTGAAAGAACCGAGGTTGGGTGAAAGGAAACGTGATCTCAGGTGCGCAGGGCGGGGGGGGGGGTTCTATCTTATGGGGAGTGTTATTTCCGCTTGCAAAGAAGCCAACAATGGATGTTGGATTTTGATGTCCCCTTTGATATTTTTAATGTTGATGGATGGATCGGAGGAGTGCTGCGTGTTGATGGTTGATGCCAGTTGGCCAGAAGGGGGCTAGCGCACGTTTTACGTCCATAATGGCGACACATCTTCATGCTGGGAAATGGGAAAGATTCGGGTTTCCCCTCTCTTTGCCCTAAAAAGTATCTTTCAGATTCGTGTTTCCACGCACAGATTTTGTCCGTACTTAATATGTATGGACCATGAGCACAATTTAGCGAGACATCTCTAATCAAATGAATTTAATACTACCTCTTATTCATCATTATCAATACATCACCCTGCTACTTCTCTATAAGCTATCTATTACAGTTGGTAAAATACTAGAGATACACAGTTCGACAATCAGCTTCTGCTCTTTTTCTGCACCACAGAGCGACGTTTTCTGGTTCTAGTGCTGTTTTGACACTCTTGCTGTGTTGGCTCCGGCGGCGTCATCATCATCATCATCATCATCATTCCCTTGAGCTGATGATGATGAGATGAAACATGTTTCTAGAGAGAGATTAAAGTAGTGATACTATCAAAAGTTACAAAAGCAAAAGCTTCTGTCCAGTTCCAGATAGTTCCCCTGTATTTACTATAGTGTCAGTCGTCTTGTTCATCATCATCATCATAATCAATCAAACATCCAACATTACAACTAAAAGTAAAATTGTAGTTGAGGAAGAGTAGAGGCAAAGCTCGTCGGCCGTTAGGTCCAGCAATCCTTCAAAATCAAAAGACATGCTGTTAAAACTGATACAACAAAATCTGTCTCTCTTGATCATCAACAAATGTCATTTGAACTGGCGTAGTTGTACTTATCGTAGTTGGGTATGGTAGTTCGATGTGGGTTCCGAGCGAGCTGTAAGAGAGAAGAAAAAGAGTGAGAGTAGAGTCAGTCATTTTGTCTGTCCGACGTTCCCCACCCAGTTGCCTACCTCCGTACCCAGGTCCTCTCCACCGCTCGGCTTCTATCTTCCGGCACGCCACGTATCAACGAGGAAGAACGAATAGCTCCAGAAGCTAAAGTTGTCATCTACTCTCTCGAAGAAATTTGGCACTGTCGTCATACACAATAGTCGTCGTCGCCTTGTTGGCCGGCTGATACAGGACTTGGCTTCATAATAATAGTAATATAATAATATCGCCATCATGACCTCCGCTGCCGCCCTCTTCAGCTCACTGCTGCTAACAACAGGAGGAGCCCTCATTACATCATCGTCGGCCTTTCATTTGCCCACCACGGCGGCCACCATCCTGCGTCGGCGGTCACCAGCCATACTCTCTTCAAGTAACCAACGACAGCAACGGTCATCGTCGTCGTCATCGTCATTTGCCCTGCAGCAATACCCCATTGACATTTCCGAAAATGCCCCCCGAGACACACTAACAGTAACCGACTGGGCGATCAATTACGGGATACAACTCTCCGACACCTTCCAACTGTCCACTACTGCACAGCAACAAGGAGACAATACCGCCATGATGACGGAGGACGTTTGCATCACTACCAATCAAAATATCCCCCCCGAAACACCTTTCCTTAGCATCCCCTCTAATCTCATCCTTACAGGATTCAAAAGTCGACAAGAATTGGGTCACGAAACGTATGGTGCCGAACACCAAGTCTTATCATTATCTGATCATCAAACATTTTATCTATTCCTTAAGATTTTACGAGAGTATGAATTGGGTACTCAATCTCCATGGTATTATTGGTTGAATTCGTTACCCAGATATTATTCGAATGGAGCGAGTATGACTGATTTTTGCTTTGGGTGTTTGCCACCCTATGCTGCTGGACTTGCCTTGGCGGAGAAGACGCGGTATAAACAATTTGTGGAGGTGTTGGATAAGATATCGTTCTTGAGTTTGGAAAAAAACGAAGGCGATAATGGTAGTAGCAGTCATTATGAAGAGGTGACGAAATGGGCATTTAATGTCGTGTTTACACGATGTATGGAATTGCCCGGGGGGGATTGTTGTATTGTTCCCATGGTAGATTATTTGAATCATGGGTCCGATGCCAATGTTGACATTACCTACGATGACGAGGGGAATTGTTATGTGTACTCGACACGAGATGTCATGGCAGGTGAACCATTGGTATTTCCATATGGGGATTCATCCAATCCATCGAATTTAATGGCACGGTATGGATTCTTGGATGAGAGCAGTCCAGGAACATTTTGCAAGTATGTGATTGAGAATCCGACGTTTGAAATGTTCAATTTGGGCTATCCAAATTCAATGTTATTCTACAATGACGGTAGTATCTCGAATGAAGTTTGGGACGTCCTTCTCTACGAACTATTGAAGGTAAGTCCCCAAGAACAACAATACTTTTATCAGGCTCATATCGCCGGTGATGAGGGCACCAAGGCATCCTATCATGATCAATACTTTGCCGAAACCTTCCAATCCATACAATCTCATGTGAATTATATACTAAATGAGTTGGATGAATTAGGGATGGGGTTGGAAACTCAAATTGCTCAAGGACAGGATGCCAAGCGGCACCCTAGGTTACCACTCATCATGAGACATAATGAGTTTGTCAAATTTACATTTGACAGTGTTCGACAGAATCTTGATAACATGATTGCTTGATCTTTTTTTGTTATCGCGTTGTGTGTGTGGTTGCGTGTATCGTATGCAAAAATATACTACATCTTCAGGGGGAAGAACAACAATCTTTTTATAATGCACACATGATTGGAGATGAGGGAACAACTCGATATTATCACGAACAATACTTCCCTCAAACTCTGGCGGTATTGCAAAAACATGTTGATTACTTGGTGAATGAACTTGACGATCTGTCGGAAAGTAGTTGGAGGAAAACATTTCGGAAAGACGAAACTCGTCACCCTCGATTACCCCTCATTTTGAGACACAATAATTTTGTTAGGGGGATCTTTGAGCTTGTTCAGCAGAATCTTGATGGCATGAGCGTCTTTTAATTGAATACTCTAGAGGATTGAATTGAATTCGACTTTTGCTAACACATGTGTATTTTTTTTCCCATTTGATCTCTTGTGACATACACACACCGCAGAGCTCAGAGGAGCAACAAACTTTCTATCATGCTCACATGACGGGCGTTGAAGCAACGAAGTCAACTTATCACGAACAATACTTTCCACAAACACTTGCGGTATTGCAAAAACATGTAGAATTTTTGGTTTCTGAGTTGGATGAGGCTTACATCCGGATGGAGGACCAGTCATTTATCTCATCTGTGGATTCGGACGATGAAGGCGGCCATCCTCGACTACCTCTCATTTCGAAGCACAATAATTACGTTAGGGGAATCGTTGAGCTTGTCAAGCGGTATCTTGAGGGTATGACGTGTTATTAATTGAGTCTTTTGCAATAAGTTAATTGATTTCACGTTGATACATGTGCATGTCTATCCTCCAGAAAGGGAAGATTAGTGTGACGACACCTCTGTATGAAAGATTGTCTGATTTGAAGGATTCGTGCAGTACTCTCGATTCTCTCGAATAATAAGTTGCATTTCACCTTCGCGACATTCGTACAAGATCGTACGCGTCATCAATAGTGCTATAAAGGAAGAATGTCAGCCTTCCGTGATTTTTCCTAGAGATACTATCACAAGCATACATCAAAGTCCGAAGCGTTTTCTTATGGCCTGGATATTTTGTCGCCATGTCATTGCTTATCAAAGATTCAAGGCCATCAAAGATCAAACATGATCCCAACTCTCGAACTACACGAAATGGCAAGTCAACTGCAATCACCGGAGTTGCAGAATCAAACAATGTATTGCCTAGATGATCCATCATCTTTTGAGATGTTGACTTCATCACTTTCTTTACCCTTTTCCACTGAGCAGTATTTATTCGGTTCGAGTCGTCAAAGTATTGGTCATTATCTACATATATGCAGTCAATGCCAAAGTTGCTGTGGTGGGATTGCATAGGCTGCAAAGATGAGTCATTGGCGTTCGTTTGCTGGCGCGTGGCAATGTTGTCATCACTAACATCGTTCAAAGCACTTAAACGCTCCAAAATCAAAGACGATAACGTATTGAGAGCTACTTCTTCGTTTCCATTGTAGTTGAAAAGAGCTCCCGTCCCATGTACAATGGTTGTCTGACGTAGCTTGACAGATGACTTATAGTTGAGCAGATGAGGCTGAACTATGACAACGAATGGAATGTTGAGAATTGCTGCTATACCGCAGATCATATCGACGCTCCACTCGTGATATGACACTTTAGAATCGCTCTTAAAATGTTCCAGCAAGCTCATACTGTAGCAAAGACTGTTGCGCAAATATTCACAAGGTATCCCAGCCGACCACAAGAAGGACGCGACAGATGCCCGTTCGCCACAAGTGGCAAGATCAAAGCCTTTCTCACCGGTAACAATGCACTGAATAGGAGTCTCGAGAAAAGGATGCCCGATGCTGCGTCGCACACCCTCTAAGAAGGAGCGGCCCTGCCGTTTGGATAGCTGTTGTGATGCATCCAAGCACGCATCTTTATAGATTCGCTCGACCATTCTACCAACAAAGAAGCGAACACCCATGCAAAACGGCACGCTCGCTGCTGTATAAGAATCTAACTGGACACTTCCAAAGTTACCAGGTGGTCTAAATTGCCGAACCAAATCGTCATACCTCCCCCCTTCTGCGATTCTGCTGCCTTTTCCTCCGTATGCATGCTTACCCTTCGTCGCATCCTTTCCCTCTTTATCCGCAAAAAAGTCGTCTTGTAATAGAATAGCTTGAAAGAAAACACCTCCTGACACTATATAGCATTGAACAGGTTTAGAATGATCACAAAAAGTCGGAACAACCATCCAGTTTCTCACAAAAACACTTACTGTGCCGTCTCTTTTGACGTAATCCAAGATCTACAGAGATGTATGCTGGAGGAGAAAGGTGTTCGTCACTATCAACCTTCTTCTCATTCTGAATGACAGGTACAACTCCCAAAGCCTCCAATGCTTTCAAAAGTTGCTTCAATTGATTGACACATCGGACTACTTCTCGGAAGCAGCTCTCCGAAAGTTTTTTCACCTCGTCACCGCCCGAACTCATATCCATGCGATGTAATTTGGAAGCAGATTCGCCTATCACGTCAAGTGCTTTGCTTGCGTTCATGGGATACGGCAGACTGCCGTGGGAAACAAACAGCCTTACACGCTTGGCGACTTTTGTGGGAAGATTATCATGAGTAGAGAGTTGCCTATCAAGAAATTCCAGCAAATTTGCCTTAATTTCACGAGCCTTCCGCTTATATTTGCCTGAATGGCGCTGTTGATTAGTCAATTCAATCGGTGGACAAGCCGTACAAGTTGTAAAGATATTCCGAACACTTTCCCGTGTCGTTTCAGAGTTAGGAACAAATAACAAATCAAGGATTGCATCAGAAAGTCTCGAGGAGGACAACCTCAAAAACCAAACTGGTGATCTCAATACGATGGGAGGAAGATTAAAGTTTCTTTCTTGCAGTGGAGCAAGAATTTTGATAACTCGACAAAGCACTAACAGTGCCTCTGCTTCCAAGAATGGCTGGTTGACTGCTGATGCGTCTTGCACAATATCAAAGGATGCCTCAAGCATTTCTAGAGAAACGAAACGAATGCAACACTTGTGAACATTGCACGAGATTCACCGATGCAAAACAGCGAAACATTCATTACTTACCTTTGGGGTGTCCTCCAGCATCAGATTCAAGAAAGCATTTTCCGATTTCATAGCGTTTGATGTTATTTGTAGCGGCACCTCCTCTCGAAATAGATCTCGCGAAGGTCACTGTTAGATCTTGCTTCAAAACAAGTGCAGACCCTCTGCTATTGAGAACCTGAGCTGGCTCATTTAAAGTTGTGATAAGGTCTAATTCATCGCGTGGCTTTAGGAGCGGAGATGGAAGGTGCACAGCACCGTGAGATTGAAAGATTGTGCTCAACTTTGAGCATACATACTCAACGATTCGAGGGTCGGGGCCAATTATTCCGTCAGCACCTGTCACCGCTGCAGCTGTTGCCGAAGTCATCGCCGTTATTGTTGCAACTTGTTGAGGAGCACCACGCATTGCTTCGCCTTCCTTCCCACCACCTGTAACTGCACCTACATGTTCAGCCCGTCTCAAAGAAGTTATTGCACCTGCTGCAGCACATGAGCTCATTGGTGATGTAGAATTCAAACTGTGGCTTCCCCAGTGAGACCCTTTGATGTTATCCAAAGTCGTTTTGAGAACATGAGCAGCGATGTCACGAGCATTCTTCGCTTTCAGGGCCACATCATTATCATACGTAGTTAAAACATGCGCAGGCGTAGGCCGCATGAAGATTTTGGAAAGGATTTGTTGATAACTCGTATCACTCTGTGGGTTGCTCAGCGTTTGTAATACTTCATCAAGATACTTTTGCTCGAGTTCCATCTTTCGTGGCATCAGGCGACTGTCCAGAATCTGCTTTGCCGATGGTCTATTATCGGGCGAACGCTCCGTGCACCAGAGTATTAGCTTTTGAGCATTTTCCGGCACGGACGCACGGAATTCAGGAGGAAGCCTACTATCAGCGACCTCCTCCCAATCACCAATGATTGTCCCTTCCTTCGTAAACAACGGAGCAGTCGCTCCTTTCGACAAATTCTGAATATCTCGTACATCTCCTCGAAGACGCGTAAGCTTCTCTGCTCGTTCCATGTAGGTATCAAAAGGTGGGTGGAACATCTCAAATGCTGATATTCCAAGGGAGAAAATGTCCGACCGGTTATCATACGAACTACCAGCTTGCTCAGGCGACATATAAAATGTTGTACCTACTCCACCAGTGATGCTATTCATCGTGTCAGGGTCGATGGACGAAGAACCGTTCCGTCCCAGTAATCCACTGATGTCATCAATCGCTTGATACAACACATCCGCTTCACTGTTGGCTTCTGTTTCTTCCGTTTTTGGACCCGAAGTTTGGGTAGCCAAGCCAAAATCCCCCAGTCGAATCTCTCCTTCTGAATCAAAGAAGATATTTGCCGGCTTTAGATCACGATGAATCAAGTGCTGACTATGAATGTAAACCAACCCCTCCAATATCTGCCGTAATGACTTCCACACAGCATCAAGGGAAAGCTTCGATTCATCAATCATGTCTCTCAAAGTCGTCTGACAAAATTCCATCTGGATATATAGGATCTTTCTCTCACGACGACTCTTTTCCGTAATATTGTCAGTCCAATCCGAGTTAGAGTATTTCTTTTGTAGAGGCAGGGGAGATGAGAGCAATTCATTACTCCCCGCAAAGAATAGTGGATTTGCAAAGTCTATTGCATCAGCCTCGTGTTCCAAGAAGTTATCGAGCGAATGTGAGCGAGAGTAATCTTTCAAAGATTTTGTTGTAACAATTTTCTGTTGACTGTCTCCATCATTTTCGCTATCGTTTTCGCTATCGCTATCGCTTGATGTGGTAGATGATCCCGAAGAAGATTCCGAAGACGACTCATCATCGTCCCAAGAAGTGGAATATTCATCACCACCGTTCCCCTTATCAGTCTGAATTTTGCTCGCACCCATCTCCTGTCGCTTCTCCACAACATCCTCCTCCTCCTCCTCATCTTCTACCCGCGGAGGATCCTCCACCCAAGCCTGATAATACCTCACAATATTCTTATGCGTCATCCGACTAATCGTAACAACCTCCCTCCTCAACTTTTCATTCTGCATCATTGCCCATTTACTCTTGACAATGTCCCCCCCCTCAATTTGCACTTCCTCAGGCTCCAAATAGATCTTTTTGATTGCATATACACGACGATCAAGGCGGTTAATTGCCTTTACGACCTCGCCACCCCCACCTTTACCGAGTGGTTGAAGTTCTACAAAGTCGGATTGATATCGTGATGCAATTCCTCCCTGCTGCTGCTGTTGCTGTTGTTGTTGTTGTTGTTGTTGTAGACGATGATTCTCTCCTCCAATTCCCATGGGTAACAAATTCTCAAAATCTAAATCCAAGTCATGATTATTCAATTGCAATATATCTTCTGCATCCTCCACCTCATTATCATCATTATCATCATCATCATTATCGGCAATGGATGTCAGCCCTCCCAATCCTACAATCACACCCTGTCGTTTCCTTCTACGTTGTGCAGCTATGTCCAATGCTTCCATTTGTCTTGCAATTTCTTTTTTTGTATCACTATCCATAGATGAATGTTGTTGTTGTTGTTGTTGCTCCAACAGTTGCTGCTGTAGTTCATCATTGACAAAATACTCATCTTCGTCACCATGATTATTATTCACCAATATTATCAACTCATCGTCATTTTCATTCTTCTTCTTGCCATCAGCAGCAATAGTAGTAGCAGAAGCAGCAGTACCCTTCTTACTATCCAGCAAGCGTAACATCTCCACCCGTTCCTTCTCACACTTATCTCTCCGTTCTATAAATTCCATCAAATACTCTTCACAAACCTGTCCTAATTGAAATCCCATAACCTCACCATTTGCAGCGCATTCTTGTGCCTTTGCGGAAAGTCGTGCCAATAGCTCAGAGAGATTGGAGTGTATGAGTCCTTTTGAGTTGGTAATTTGAAGTAGGGGGATGGCGTGAGGATATTTTTGTGTTAGTTGGATGGAGAGGGTTAGTTCGCATTGCTGAACACCACCACCACCACTGCCATTGCCATCAGCAGTATTGGCAATATTGCTGTTGTTAAGCGTAAGAGCAGCGGTATTAGCATGATTTTGATGATCTGTCACATCCGAAGCAGGACGGATACGCAATTTGTACACGGGACAATTCCATGCACCGGATTCCAATGTGAAATCATTTCTGTAGATTGCTGAGAGGGCGAATTCTTCATCGTGACGTTGGAGCGAGAGATCTTCTTCATTTGTGAAAGCAGCGGTGGCACACGACGAAGTGTTGTTGTTGTTTGATGTTGTAGGTCGATGATGCAGTGATGGGGCTGGCTGATGGTCGATGCTGCCGCTTCGATTCTTCTTTTTGTTCTTTTTCCCCATGGTTGATAATAATATGATGACGATGACGATTCTCTGATGCAATCTAATCTATTTGTTCGTCGTCATTCGCCATCATCATTGGCTTCTGCTGCTCACCTCTATGAATGTGAAATTTTATGATTTATGCTCACCACTTACTGCCCTGGTGTATTTTTTGGTGATGGCGGACTTTTTGAGACGGACATCTTCAGAACAAAACAGCGTGCCAAACTCAAGCATGATCGATCCGATCGGGGAAATAAGGGCTTTTGCTCTATGCTTAGCTTTTCAGAGCACAAATACATTCGAAGAGAAGGAACACGCTAACTGGCTAGAGGGTGACCCTACGGGTCGCCTTTGATGAGTCTTGAAATGATTGAGCAGCGGGCTGGGCAACAATTTCTGGCTAAACACAACAACAACAACAATGGCGACAAAAATGAGTCTGAATCGACAGAAGAAGCTTTCTCATCCAGACGTTAGAACTTTCAACCTTAAGCTTACGCTTACGTAAATAGGATGTTAGGATAGAGTCCAACGAAGTATTGTTTGATCTCAATACCTCTAGCTACGTCTACATTCTTCTCCTCGTCGTCACCATCGACTAAGAAGAAAGTTTGACTGTTTCACTTCCATCTTAAATGAAAGCAGATCATAGATGAAGTATATATCGATACAGTTTTATGAGCATGAGTCGATTCCTCTGCACTTCTTGCCGTCGGACGAAGGTGTGAAGTGCTCGAAGGAAATATATTGTACACCTGGCTGCGTCATCAACTGTGGAGGTATGTAAATAATTACTTGATGTGAAAGTACTGTAGCACAATAACTTCAGTATTATACTATGCGAGTTTCTATTTGTAAACACAGATAAATGATATCTTACACTGAAAACCCAAAACACAAATAATATGCTGCTTCTCACCGCTTGTTCTCCCAATGATCCAACAGTGGGTGTAGAATGATGAAACAAAACAGCTCCGACACAAAATTGACACAAATATCGTCTCCAAACATCGTCAAAAGAGATGTTTTGTGATGGTGCTCCACAAAAATTGCCTTCAAATAGTGCGCACGTAGACTAAGAAGCAATGTAGTCATCATGTGATCATGACATGATGTGTTGTGTGTCCTTGTCTTTTAGTTACGTTTGCCCCCCTTTGACTTCTTTGCCATCTTGGCCGCTTTGGAGCCAAATTTATAATACTCCACACCCCCATAACTTAAACTAGAACTATAAGAAAAAGACAGAGAAGGGGTTGGTTTCATGGTCTTTGGGAATGTTGGCGTCATGGTCAGAGGCGTCGGAGGTTTTTTTGTCTCTGTTGGAAAAGGAGTTACCTCCACCTCCATTGTTGGAAAAGGAGTAGGTTTTTCCTGTGCTTGAGTGCTGCCAGCGAACAGTGCGAGAAGAGCGGCTGCGAAGATGAAGTTGATAGTATTCATGATGAATGGTGATGATAATATTGTTGCTGTATCTAGAGTGGTGAGAGATGTTTGAATTTGCAACGGCGAAAAAATATGATGTGCTGTCTTGGGCCATTGCTAGATGCGCTTACAAGCGCGCTCGATGAGAATGTGGTAAAGACTCAAAGAACCGTTTATTAATTGACCAATGATCTTCGGGAATGAAGGAAAGTCCCGCGATCTTTAGCTCCTCTCTCACTATCTACGAGAACGCCCAACGGTAAACTTGTCACCGCCTAATACTTTTACTTGTCACCACCTATCTAAGTTCTCTAATAAACCTCTAGAGAGTGTCGATCGAAACACTATCTATTTCTCCTTTAACCATGACGTAACTTACGCTGCCACCATTTCGGCACTAATATTCTTTGAAACCTTGTTGTTCAGATATGGTAGTAATAGTAAACATACCAGCCTATTGGAGTCTGACGCCTAAACCTTCATAGATACAGAGATTTGACATAGACATAGAGCGGTAGTCTAAGGAAACCAGGAAGAGTCGAAGGAAGCGCACAAGCACAAGGCACCTTTACCATTACCTCAACCTCAACCTCAACCTTGAATCTCAATGTTGAGGTCAATTTCTGCAGGAACGTAAGACCTCCATCTAGAAGCCCCACACCTCCACTAGTAAACAAGACGAAGGTGACGACGAACAGCAACACTACTACAACAACCCTCTCATTCTGATTATGTTACACAACACTTAGATTAAAGTTAAATATGACGACTCTTGGCTGACTTTACACACATACATTTCTTGACCATCCCCAGCCAGCAGCAGGCATTTATCTTAAATGACCTCCTACTACTATAATCACTCTTTTTTTCTCATTATTTAAATGATCCAGTATATCGATGCTTCCTCCGTATCAAAGTTATGGTAAGCTCCGTCGGCAACTCCGAAACACACTGGGCAAACGCCTTCGTTCTCATTTTACTACAATCGATATCATTAATGGCAGCAATTTGATCCATCTCTTGTATAGGGGTGTGTTGAAAGATGCTCCCCTCATTTATTTGCCTTACACACAAATACGGCCAATTCCAAACCACCAGTCCCAATTCCTCGTAATTCATATCACGACGTGGTTTGATTACTGTAACATTGATTAAGATATCGTCCCCATGAGGATTTTCAGTAACAATGTTCAAAACACCCTCTTCCTCCAAACATTCGTTCATAAAGTCACGTGCGTCTTGTGCAGATGTAACTCTTGGATCCATGATGTGTTTGTTGATGGAAAGGAGAAAGTCTCCACACTGAAAACTTGAGTATTCGAGCAAACCCTCAAAGTCTGTAACGATGAAGCGTGGAGTTTTGTTTAGTTTGAGTATTGTCCCGATTTTGCTTTGGGTGAATTTTTGACGTAGGATGATGGCCCCTCCTCCCTTCATTGTTGTTTCATCGGAGGGTGGATCTTGAAGATGAATATCCCAGTGATGCAAATTGTTGATTTCTACAGTGATATCATCAACTTCCTCTTCTCCAGTGGTGGTGCCGTTTGCTTCGTCCTCTTTCGCCGCCATTTCGTCTTCTTCGTCTTCTTTTCGATAAAATATCTTTGGGTCAAAAAAAGTAACACTCTTCAAGAACGGGATTTGAGATCGAACGATAGTGGAACCGACATCGGTAGCGAGCTGTGTCGTTGCTGCGGATCTTGTTCCACGGGATGCACCACCGGAGGATAATAAGTGGCGATGAGGCGTTCCTGTTGCTGCTGCTGCTGTGGCATTGACGTGTGCTATGGAGGCTGAATCGAAGAGGAGGAAATTATTGCCCCCCCTTCCAATAGTAGTGCTGCCTTCATCTGCAGCAGCAGCATCGAAGGTGTCGTATTCTTCACCTTCTTCACTCATCATCATAGTAGAAATAACCTAGCAGCGCCAATGGTACCCGATGATGGGTATTGATGGTAGCAGTGGGTGCTGGCATCTTCACAACAACATGTCTTCTATGGTACCTTCATCTTATCTCCTCGAGCAGTGAGCAGTGCCAACTATTTTAGCCTGCTAAACCCTCCCAGAAAGAATCTGAGGAATCTTTCGTTAGCGCAATGGGGACACTCACAAATGGGACAGTCAAACTTCCATCCGACATAAATACTCTAAAAGCAGCACTCTACCAGCATACGTGCAAAATCCTTGCTTCATCTAAGTATTATCCACTCTCTCTATTGGGCGGCTGGGGTGATGCTGGAGACTGGGGGGAGGAAGATTCATTTAACTGGTGGTTGGCAAAGGTAAGTTTGCATTGAGTGGTATTTGGACATTTCTTGTTTTACACTCTCTGTTCTCATGTGCTTGTGTTTGTGTGGCGGCGTCGAAGTGAAGTGACTTGTTTAATATCAAGCGTTCCACCAGAAAAAGCATGATGCAGAGGCTCTCAGATGGACTCTGTGTGCAAGGTCAGAAAAGTTCACTCTCTGTCACCTGGCTTCTCACCAGCATTCGGCTACAACAACGATGCCACGATGCCCTGAGCCTGCGAGCAGTGGGCAGCTAGGGCTAGGCTAGGTCTCTTGCTCTTGTGAATGCGAGGACCAGGACGATTATGACGAAAAGGCACAAGCACAAGAAGTACGATTTGAAAAAAGATGATTTTTTCACACCCTTGTCCCTTATCTTTCTTCATAGTATTATTACAGCTATTGTTTTGTTTTCTGTTGCTATTGTTACCATATCAAAACCATATCACATCGTTTTCATCTATCGATACCCCCTCCAAACACAAAAACTTGTGTAGACTTCTAACAATAGAGAATCCTTTTTGTAAAACGGAACAAGACAACACCCACATGCATGTATGAATGAATGAATGCTCGACCAAAACATATCACACAACAACACACTCCCATAAAAAAACGACACAGTCCCTCTTTAAAGTCTGTACAAAGACCCCCCTCCTCTCTCTCTTCTCTCCATGTGGTGCTATTATTTCTTTTTCTTCACAAACACACCTCCTTCTGTACCTTACAAACACGTTGATGAGCATGAACCAAAGGAATACCCGTCCCATACCCCTCCCCCAAAGCAATCAAATTATATGGAATTAAAAATTTGTGTGCTTCCAAAATTTGATACTTCCAATGATGAGTAGTACGATTACCACCACCACCACCACCATCCTCTTCCATCTCATGTTTACCAACACGTCGTTGTCGTTGTTGTTCTTTGTACTTTTGAAATCCACAAAGTTCAAATGTTCCAGGACAACCAAATTGTTTCCTTGGTTTTATTGGTTCACTTGTATTATCTTTATTGGCAGGGAAGTAATTCCCTTGATCACAACAAAATGTTCTTCTTCTACCTTCTTCTTGTTGTTGAGGGTTGTTGTTGTTGTTGTTGTTGTTTTGTAGTAATTCAACATGTTGAAATGGACCAAGGTCAGGTAACATATTCTCATCCATATATCGTACAAGGAATAGTGATGCTGCTTCTCCTTCTTCTTGTCGCTGTTGTTGTCGCTGTTGTTCTTGGTGTAATACTGATTGGTTGTTATTGTCTTTGTTCTTTTGGAATAACACTGCTGCTGTTCTATTATCATCATCATCTAAAATATCCCCAAATTGTTGAATGTGAGGTATAGGGTGTAAGCGGTGTGCCGTGAGTATCCGTCCCTTATTCATTTCACGTATAAGTATTGGAAGAGCGGTGGGGTGTGTTTGGAGGAGTAGATCTGGTTCGGAAAAGTAGATGTGTTGCCATTGGTGGGGGTTGGTGCCTAACCATGATGTTACAAAGTTGTCGTCGCTACTACCACTGTTGTTGTTGTTGTTGTTGTTGTTACTGCTGTTGTTGTTGTTGTTGTTGTTGGCAATACTGCTGCTGTTGTTATTGTTTCGTTTTGTCAAGGGGGGTGATGATGATCTACTACCAACCAATGATGATTCTCTCACCGCCCTTTGAAATTCCATCAATGCCATTTTTGGTACATTCCTCCATTCCTCTTCCCTTCCCTCTATATGCACATAAACCAATTCCATTGGAGGGAGTGCATCATTATTATTATCATCATCCAAATGTTGTTGTTGTTGTTTCTTCTTCTGATGGAATAATTGTATCATGGATTGAAATACCTGTCGTTCATTGGGTGATACTCCCGCTATTACTATACGAGGGAAATGATGTTTGTATAGGGAGGTGATTGTGGCGGTTAGTTGAAGGATGGATAGATGATGATTGTAGTCGTAGTGATCATCATCATCATCATTATGATGTTGTCGTGGGTTAGATGATGACGACGAAGAAGAAGCGTTTTGGTAATAATAATAATTTTTGTTGTTGTTGTTGTTGTTGTGGCTTCCTTGTTCAATGCGAATGGGTATAATTGCAATGGTATGTCGTACAGCATTTACTGCCTCTACTAATATGTGATGATTTGATTGCATTTCCTTCCTTTTTCTAGTCGTCGTCGTTGTGGTGGTGGTTGTTGTTGTTGTTGTAGTAGTAGTATCATTCGTCGTCTTTTGAACTGTCGACAAGGACTCATTCCAATACCACTCCTTCTCCTGCTGCTGCAGTTGTTGTTGTTGTTGATGTTTCATCAGCAGTATCATTTCCTTCCTCATTAATTCCAAACTTTTATCAATATATCTCAATATCAATTCTCCAACCCTTTTTTGTATCATACGAACATAATATTTCCTCCTCCTCACTTTATCATTATTATCCTCATTATCATTATTATTACCCTCCTCCAAAGAAGAATCAAAATGTTTCACATATTTACTTAAATGTTCCACACTAAAATCTAACCAGTTTTTAGGTATCAATGGAATATCGTTATTTTGTGAAAAGGAAAGTAGTGAAATCATTTCTAATGTAGAAGCGGAGGTATAATTGCAATGATGTAGCATGGTAGATATGGATTGATACCACATCCCGGAATAGATTTGACCATATTGTAAATATTCTTTTTGGAGGGGTAGGAAGGTTATTGTGTTGTTGTGGTGGTTGTGCCGTTTTGAGAGAGGAAATTGTGAATCATGATCTGTCGTGGTAGAATTGCTACTACTGTTATTGTTGGTGGTGGATTGCAGCAATATTATGGTACCATTATTATTCATCTTGGCGATTCTGCCACTACTCTGATTCCTCAAGAGGTAGGAATCGATATCATCATCATCGTCATTATTGTTTGTGTTGGAGGAAAGAATGGAAACAAGGAAGCTGATGCTCAGTAGAGGTAGGAGGAGTAGTAGCAGTACGAAACCATTATTTGGATGTTTTCTTCGTCGTCGTCGTTGCTGTTGTCGGAAGAACGGCACAAGTGACTCCTCATGTTCTCTCACGTTATTGTCGTTATTTGTGCCGAGAGCTCGCCTCCTATGATGATGATGATGATGTACTGTGGATGCCATGGTCTCTTCGTTCTCTTTTCGTTTTAATTATTGGTTTCTGCCCACTGTGGAATATCTCTACATAGATAGGAGATAGGTACTCTCATGTACGATACTTTTTCACTCATCAACTCACTACTTGGGAGAAACGAACAAAAGGACCCTCAACGGCTATATCCAATTTGTACTAATTCCTCTGTACATATCGCCGGTCGTCATTTTCCGGTCGGACGAGCCCTCTCTCTCCTCCTCCTCAACGCAACAAACACACACACACAAAAGATTGGTGAGTGAGAAAAAACAACCATGGTTGGTGGTTGGTGGCTCCAACCCAATGAGAGAGAGAGAGAGAGAGTGGTGACAGACAGCAGAGGCACTACTGTCGTATTTTTTTTTTACATCGTCATGTAATTATTAGTGTTTGTGGTCCAAAAGAAGAGAGAGAGAGCCTTTTTATTATTTATCCAACGGCATTGCATTGTTTTTTTTAACTAACTAACACCCCCCCCCCCCTCCTCCTTTCCTATCCTCAAACTTGATTTATTTCATTCCCCCCCCCCTTAACAACAACAGTAACAACAATATAAAAAAAAGACCATGACATCCACCTACGACAACGACGCCAAGGAATCCGACTATGGATTCATCTTCAAAGTTTCCGGTCCACTAGTCGTGGCCGACAACATGTCCGGTGCGGCCATGTACGAACTTGTTCGCGTGGGTCATTCCAAACTCGTGGGAGAAATTATCAAGTTGGAGGGGGATACAGCCTCCATTCAAGTTTATGAGGATACGTCCGGATTAACCGTGGGGGATCCGGTCTTACGGAAGAAACAACCCCTCAGTGTGGAATTGGGTCCGGGGATTATGGGGACGATTTTTGATGGGATTCAACGTCCGTTGGAATCCATCTTTCAGGAGAGTGGGGATGTGTATGTTCCCAAGGGGGTGGATATTCCGTGTTTGTCACGGGAGGTACGATGGACATTCACCCCCTCGGCGTTACTTCAGGAGGGGATGCCGGTAACCGGGGGGGATATTATGGGAGTGGTGTATGAGAATGAAATTATTCATTCGCATAAGATTTTGGTCCCACCGAATGTTTATGGAACTATTACCAAGATTCATACGACTGGGACGGATGGACAGGAAACGTTCTTGGTTGATGATGTCGTTATGGAGGTCTATAATGAGAGTCAGGATCGTACTCATTACTTGTCATTGAGTCATTTCTGGCCCGTGCGTCGTCCTCGTCCCATTGCGGAGAAGTTGCCCGGGAATGTCCCACTTATTACGGGACTTCGTGTTATTGATGGACTATTCCCCTCGGTGTTGGGAGGGACATGTGCTGTCCCTGGAGCGTTTGGGTGTGGTAAGACTGTCATTTCGCAGAGTCTTTCCAAGTTTTCGAATAGTGATGTGATTGTGTATGTTGGATGTGGAGAGCGTGGAAATGAGATGGCGGAAGTGCTTTGTGATTTCCCTGAGCTTACCATGACGGTGCGTATGGTATATGGTATTATCATCATTTTTTTCTCGTCTTCTTCGTTTTCTTGTCTTTTTCTGTCGTTTCCTCACACACTCACCCCCCTCATTCATTTCCTGTTTTTTTCTCTCACCTTCATCTATTGTTATTACCACAGATCAAAGATGAGCAAGGAAAGGAGAAGGAAGTTGGAATCATGAAGCGTACTACCCTCGTGGCAAACACCTCCAACATGCCTGTGGCTGCCCGTGAGGCTTCCATTTACACCGGTATTACCCTTGCCGAGTATTTCCGTGATCAAGGCATGAACGTGTCCATGATGGGTGACTCCACCTCTCGTTGGGCCGAGGCTCTTCGTGAGATTTCTGGACGCCTTGGAGAGATGCCTGCCGATTCCGGTTACCCCGCCTATTTGGGTGCTCGTCTTGCTGCTTTCTATGAGCGTGCTGGACGTGTGTCCTGTTTGGGATCACCCGATAGGGAGGGTACCGTGACCGTCGTCGGAGCAGTGTCCCCCCCCGGTGGAGATTTCTCCGATCCCGTCACTGCTGCCACTCTTTCCATTGTGCAGGTGTTCTGGGGGTTGGATAAGAAGCTCGCTCAGCGTAAGCACTTCCCCTCCCTCAACTGGCTTATCTCGTACACCAAGTACATGCAGGTCCTTGAACCCTATTTCAACAACATGGACCCTCGTTACTCCTACCTTCGCAACCAGGCCCGTACCATCCTTCAGCAAGAGGATAATCTATCCGAAATTGTCCAACTTGTTGGTAAGGAGTCTCTCTCTGAGGATCAAAAGGTTGTCATGGAAGTTGCCAAACTCATCCGTGAGGATTTCTTGGCCCAAAACGCCTTCACCGAGCATGACTTCACTTGTCCTCTTCCCAAGACTGTGGGTATGCTTTCCGTCATTGTGACCTTCTACGATCTTTGCCAGAAGGCCATTGCCGACTCTCCCGCTGATGCCAAATTGACTTATGCTCATATCAAGACTACCTTGGCTCACATCATCCAGAAGGTGATTGATAGTAAGTACGTTGATCCAAAGAGCAACACTGCTGACATTTCCAAGGGATACCTTGATCTTGTGGAGGAGATGAAGCTCGAATTCCAGAAGCTCCAGGATGGAATGTAACCGCGAAGTGGATTAAGGGGACAGTTTATGTTAAATGAAAGAGAGTGGTGGTGGAAAATTAAGTGTGCGGCCATAAGTCGATCTTTGTCTTTGGCTAAGCGAGTTCTAATTTATTCCCGTCTTAATTACCATATTAACCAAAATTAGACACGAGAAAAAATGAAGACTTATATCATTTTGAGAAGTATCTAGACTACCAGAGTGTCAAGTACATGTTGTGAAGGTGAAGCAAGCTCCTGTAAAACCTGGCGTTGGGTCGACTCGTCCATGCAGAACATGCAACGAAATATACCATGCTGACGGCAGGAGACGGACACTCTTGAAGCACGATACTGGACACTCGCGAGTCGAAGAGTAGCTTGAGCTATATAGTAGGGGTTTATGGCGATTGAACGTTTGGTTGAAAATATAAAAAGCACAGATTTTCTTCAGCGGACGGGACCACGCACGGGATGAGAGGGGAGGGACCCATGCTTATTGGTAACATTTACCTATCTATGAAAAGACTATGTATGAAAAGAAGAGGTGGTGAGAGGATCAAATACGGCCACACCAGGATTGTCTGTCCTGACCGGACAAGGCTTTTGCCGTTTTTTAGCGTTTTTTGCTCGCTCATCTCTTTTTTCGGATCGGCGAGATGGGCTCTATCTAATAGCATACATCATAAAAAAAATATTAGATAATAATAACTTCATACTCTTGAGCACAGCTATCCTATCCATTCTCATCATAATTACCTCCTCATTGGAAGGACTGGGAAGTAATCATCCACACCAATCTTCCTCTCTCGCCCTTGTCATGGAAGAACGACGACATACTAGTATCAACAATAAGACGAGCAAATCAAAGTCCAAGTTGATAAGCTCACTTCTTGTGCCTATGCTTGTGTTGGTGATGCTTGTCGCAGTTCAATTGATGCACCGACACAGCGTGCTGGCTGCTCTTGGTCTCGATATTCAAACATCATCCGCCCAGGACAACGAAGCAAGAAGCGACAACAACAAGCGCAACATTCTAGAGATACTGAACGCTGCCAACATCACGAGTATAAACGAGGAGAACGCCAAGCTACTTCCGACATGGGAAGATATCGCGTCCATGTATGGAGACAAACCGATCATTCATGGTCTAGAAACGTGTGAGCATTATCGCAACATGGTCAAGCCAGAAGATCGTACAATTGGACCAGCAGGACTCTTCAATACGGGCACCAATCTAGTGTGGAAGTTGATGGCAGATAATTGTCATATTGACGGGGAGACACTCTGGCAAGCTCCATGGGGGAAACATGAAATGGCATCAAGTAGACTCAAGAAAGTTGCTGAGGGTGCAGAGAAGATCAATCAAACTGCATTCTTCCCCCTTATGATGATTAAAGATCCATTTTCGTGGATGAACTCGCTTTGTCGTCATAGCTATGGCGCCATCTCATGGTATTCAGAGTATGATAAAAAGAGTTGTCCAAATCTTGTTCGAAGGAACATAACTGATCACGATGAAACTGCACCAGTGAAATTATGGACTGGTAAGACTCATGATTCTCTCTTGGATGCGTATAATTATTGGTACGGAGTTTGGGAGGATGAGCGAACGAAGTTCCCTCATCTTACTCTCCGGTACGAAGACTTGTTGTTTCATGGTAGAGAGGTGTCCAGGATAGCTTGTGAATGTGTTGGGGGGAATGTAACAACTGACTTCCATTATGAAACGGAGAGCGCAAAGGGAAGTGATGATGTGCATAAGGGATCATATGGTTTTTTCAAGGCATTGCTGCAATATGGTGACCCAGCAAGGCGATTGAATGGATTCACCAATCGTGATCTGCAGTATGCCAGAAGGAATAGTGCGACTGCGAAGTTGATGAAGGAATATGCCTACAGCTATCCGGTGTTTTAGTTTCAGTAAAATTTGTATACCATTTAACTAACTGAGCTGTTTGACATGACAGTTCAATCAACGATACAGAGAACATAATTATTGTGACAAGAGTCAAAGTATTGTTTCCTACCAAGATCAAGATCCTTAAGCTTAAGCTATCCGGTGTTTTTAGCTCTTCAGCACTATTACTAGTACTAGTACCAAGTACGAATACTTCCATTTGCATACTACTTTTGGACCTTCTTCAAGTCTGTGTTCACATTACTACTATAATTTACTCACACACAAGTGTGTACTCGCAACCAAGCGATGCATGGGTGGTGTTGCACGTTCTGGTACCATTATGGGGCGTGGTGCCCACAACACAAGGCACAAGTAACGAGCAACACTGTCTCTCGGATAGATGATACCGTTACGACAGTCACACTGCCTAAACGGATCTGATATCTGTCCGTTCACAGTTCAAGGGAATAAATATTAATTACATAAACTCCAACCCTTGCCACAGTTCCAGCCTCCAGACCGTCGTCTTCATCATGTTACTTACCCTCTAACCTCTAACGCCAGATATATTGTTGCGTTCATATACTCTTTTCATCAATATGAAGAAAATTTTGTGCTATGTATTTCCAACAAAGTTCTATCCACAGATGATAATAGGTAAACTGTCGTCGCTTCTGCCTCATCTAGGCCGATGTCGTTGTTTTTCGTCTTTGTGCCTCGACCGCAGTAAAAGCCGCTGCAAATCGTACACCGCAATTCTTCTATTTCTATTCTTTATAATGTTTCTTTTTGAGGTCGGAGTCATCATTGGTAGCAGCAGCTTAGTCGATGATATCATCAACACTGCTTCATTCGAAAAGGCCATCCACAATAAAGATGTAGCAAAAAATAGTGGCAACAAGAAAATAAAAATTTCCAACCTGAAAAACACAAATATAAACATCCTACGAATATTAAAAGCCGCCGATATCACAAGTATAAACGAGGAGGACGCCAAGCAACTTCCGACATGGGAAGATATCGCGTCCATGTATGGAGACAAACCGATCATTCATGGTCTAGAAACGTGTGAGCATTATCGCAACATGGTCAAGCCAGAAGATCGTACAATTGGACCAGCAGGACTCTTCAATACGGGCACCAATCTAGTGTGGAAGTTGATGGCAGATAATTGTCATATTGACGGGGAGACACTCTGGCAAGCTCCATGGGGGAAACATGAAATGGCATCAAGTAGACTCAAGAAAGTTGCTGAGGGTGCAGAGAAGATCAATCAAACTGCATTCTTCCCCCTTATGATGATTAAAGATCCATTTTCGTGGATGAACTCGCTTTGTCGTCATAGCTATGGCGCCATCTCATGGTATTCAGAGTATGATAAAAAGAGTTGTCCAAATCTTGTTCGAAGGAACATAACTGATCACGATGAAACTGCACCAGTGAAATTATGGACTGGTAAGACTCATGATTCTCTCTTGGATGCGTATAATTATTGGTACGGAGTTTGGGAGGATGAGCGAACGAAGTTCCCTCATCTTACTCTCCGGTACGAAGACTTGTTGTTTCATGGTAGAGAGGTGTCCAGGATAGCTTGTGAATGTGTTGGGGGGAATATAACAACTGATTTCCATTACGAAAAAGAGAGTGCAAAAGGAAGTAAACGGTTGCATAAGGGATCGAATGATTTGATCAGGGCTTTATTACAATATGGTGATCCGGCAAGGCGATTGAATGGATTCACCAAACGTGATCTGCGGTATGCCAGAAGGAATAGTGCAGTCGTAGAGATGATAAAGAAGTATGGTTACAGTGACTGTTAAGAAGCGTGTTACTACTAAGAATTACTGTTAATACCGATAACATGAAACTTATTCAAATCTTTTTGCCCACTAGCTAACTTCTTGTGGCTCCCAAACCGAGTGCCCTTCACGTAACATCTCGCAGTTCTCAAGGCGCCTACGCTTACTTGCCATTCGCGACTTATGAACGGTTAACTATCGCAGGGCTGACCAACAGATCGGTGTTGGCAGCAGAGAGGAGACCGCTTCTTGGATCTGGAAGCGAAGGTCAATGTAGACCCGAAGTCGTGGGGTGTCTCTTCGTGCACGTGCGAGAAGCATGCACCGAGCTGGACGTGCACCTGTGGTGCCGTTGTCAAAGGGTGGCGATCTGCGCAGCGGCCAGAAGACAGGCGGCTAGCTGATGACTTTTCTCTTATGTCATGGGAGTGTCTACGAAGTATCCCCAACCATGGTTTGGACCGGGCCTCTGAGAGGCATGCCGCGGGATGCTAGTCGCGGAGGCAGGTCCGCCAAGAGCAGAGAGGTTGCTCACACATCGGCTCCTGGAAAGCCCACCCACCTGACTCCTGGAGATACAGGATGATGCAGACTCTTGGGTTGAGTAAGAGCAATAGGACGATGCCAAGCTTGCGGGAGGTGAGAAGGAGGATGCATCGAAAGTGTTGTCGTGAATGCTCAGGCGCATCAAGGTGGCGGAGATCATCTCGGGAGGGAAAGGAATGTGGTAAGCGGAGGAGCTCATGATAATGGTTTGTTAGTTGTTGGATGTGTTGTTGTGATTTGTTGCTACGATTAGAATTATGCGACCACTTTTCGACAACGGTGTTCGTAGTGCCTTACTCCTCGCTCATTACATTCATGCACAGAGTATTTTGTTCTTGACACACGGCGAACTTGTGAGGCCTACTCGCCACCACCTCAGCAGCGAAGTGACAGCAATCGGCTCTCAAGTATTGATTCCTTTTGCAATTATTTGAGGTACGACAGCAACACGTTCAACTGTGAATTGTAGAAGGAAACTAAGCAACAAAGCACGGCGAATTAGAAAAGCACCACCTCAGCAGATGTGTGACAGCAATAGCAGTCCTTTCTATTGATTCCTCAGTAAATGGTTTGAGGTACGTACCAACTCAGCAGTGATGTGATATGAATCGGCTCTTAAGTACTAATTCCTTCTATAGCTCATTTGAGTTGCGACAACAACAAGTTCAGCTGTGATATGTAGAAGGAACAGTTGGACACTCGCGGCGAACTACAAAAGCACCACCTCAGCAGAGTTAGACAGATAGGCTCTATTATTGACTCCTCTGCACGCTGCATAAGTGTTTGACAGAGCAAGTTCGTTACGGCCGGCGAAGAAGAACCAAATCAGAAATCAAGACTCCGAGCTGTCATGACTTGGGAAGTATGTCCAACTATTTTAGTTCTAGAAAAACCATGTACATATTATTATGTAGTAGTAGATATTCTTCGGAATTCGGAGTGCGTGGTAGATACAAGCAGCGAGCAAGCAGGCACGTTAGTTATTCCTTAGGGCGAGTTATAGTTAATCAAATAATAACTGACCTGTTTTGCTATAACTTCTTCTTATCTTACCCCATTGAATTACTTACTGAGATGAATATGGATGACTTAGTGTTTTTTTCGTTTTATTTTTAGAAGGCTCTCTCAACTAAAATCATCACAACTGTCCATCCTCTTGCAAATCTCTCACTAAATTCCTAGCCCCGACTCGTTGCATGGCCCTCTCCTTCACTTTCTGCTCCTCCACTCGATTCTTCAAATCGACCAAATACCCCTCATCATAATCCAACGCAGCCTGCTGTACAACCTCCCAAAATTCATCCACACCCTCCCCCGTGGCAGCAGATACACCCACTTTATGCAAATGATTGTAAAATTCATCCAATACCAAACTCAAACTTCGTGTTAATGAGGCATAGTATCCACTCCCCCCCCCACCTCCCGCCATTTCATCCGAATAACCATTAGTCGCCGCAGAAGCATCATCTAATGCTTCTTGGAAACTTTCATAATCTTCCATCCACTCCTTCACAAATTCGCAGCCTACTACATCAATTTTATTCAGAACAATTACCATGGGGAGTTTGGCCCGGTATAACATACTACATGCATATAACATGTTGGACATGAAGGTGTGAACCGATGCCGCACATCGAGGTGTATCAACGACGAATGCTAGTACTGTGGGGAAGGTTGTGGCAAGTGCGGATGTTACGATTGTTCCCGAGGCGGACCATGTGAATGCTTCGATTTGACCGGGTGTGTCGATTAGAATATAGTCTAATGGAGAGGAAGTGGAGTTTGTGTTTTTTGATGTTTCGTTCGATGATTTTGATGTTGATTGGCCCTTGTTGTTGGTATCATTACAAGCTTCATTCTTGTCGTCGTTGTCATCATCACTAATTTGTTTCGTCTCACCCACAGCATTCTCAACTTCAAAACTCCCCTCTCCCCCCTCCCCTGTTGCTGCTAATGTTACCTCCTCTGAAGGAAAAGCCCTCCTTTCCAAAATACTCATAACCTGATCGAACTTGGTAGCAAACAAATTCAAACACGTTAAAATAGCCCCATTTGGTCCAAGTTTATGTTGTCTCATAACTTCAATGTAGTCGACAGTATCACGTATATCAATGGAGGAGGTGAAGGGGATGTATTTTGCGGCTGGGTCGAGATTGATTGCGTAGCCTAATCTTTTTGATTGAGTGCTGTCGTTTGTTGTATTCTGTATTAAAAAGAGAGAGAGAGATTGTTTTTTTTGTAATGATTATTTTTTGCACCCGGACACAATGATGTCAAGTTGTGGTATTTTTTTGCAAGATGGAGATTTATTTGTAAGTGAGACATTATTTGCAATGAGATAGAGAAATGAGTCAATTGCGGACGACGCCATATGGAATTGTAAGAAGATGGCAAATCGCAACAACGTAAGTCACATGAATCCATCCATGTAGACACATCATCAATCATGAACTGATAATTAAAACTCACATTTTCATCCTCACTGCCACCATCCTCTCTTAAATTTAAACTCCTTTGAAGCTGAGCCATCAGCGTAGTCTTTCCACTCCCCGCCATTCCTACGACTATTACACATATTGGATCTTTTTTAGGATTACCATCACTACAGGAGCAGGATGCAGTTTTGGCGGCAGAAGCAGCTCGTCGTTTCAGGATTGGAATTTTTGCAGAATAGTTATCCTCGTCGACGTCGGATGATGATGAGGCGGCGACAATGTCGTCTGTCGAGAGGGGGACTCGTGTTGCCATGAGTAGTAGTGGTAAAGATAAGGTTTTAGTTTCACTTCTTTGATCTTAGCTTCGAGTCCGCTTCGAGTCTGTTTTCGTTTGATGCGTGGTGGTCTCGTGGTGGTGGTTGGTGGAGGGCGTGGGCCGGCCCGCCGCCCGGTTTTCTGTTTTCTTGGACAAACAAGAACACTCCCCCTCCCAAGATCAAGAACAGAGCTCGTTCAAGAACAACAACCGAAGATGATTCACTGAAACTCTCATAATCAAGTAATCCAAGTTCTAGATAAAAGGTCATTCAACCAATTTGGCAACAGCAGTACTCGAACAGACTCATACTCATCTCACTCTCATTCAGAGTCAGATTCAGACTCAGAGCATGAAGGCCCAAACTCATCATGGTCGTCTATTTATACCGAAGCAAACTGGGAGAGGAAAAGCTCCAACACAAACCTGAATCATGGCAATGGCATGAACATGTACAGATCCTTTTTGGGCATTGGGTTTTGAAGGAGAATGGGGGGAGTATCGCTGTTCGCTTCTGTAGAGGATTGTCGAAGATCAAGGTTCAAGTCTGGGTTTCTGATTCAGCTCATATTGATTTGAGAAAACAACCAAGCCTCCAAAAGAATGTATACTCGGAGGATTTATACGTTGGATGGCGGGGGGTAAAGTTCGCAACAAGAAAAGGTGACAAAATTGTTATTCGTCTCAAGGTAGAAGAATTTAGATTGTCAGAACGCAACGACTACAACTACACTGTTCTACGGAACATTTTCTCCTTGAATGTTACCTTCAATGGGAGAAAACTCACTTCTGCAGATGCGGCAGAGCACAGCATTATAGATATAGACATAGATGATTTTTAGAGAAGGAGAAGGAGAATGGTACTAGTACTAAATGCCCTTGCTTAAGCTTAAAAGATTTAGTCAAACATAGATAGTGCTTCCATGGGCATGGGCGCTGAGTGGCATGCCTCGTCATTGTCATCTCAAAAGGCTTGACGGAGACGGAGACTATATGGAGAAGTTTCAGGGCTACGGTGTTGGTTGAGTTAAAAGTAAGTGACTTTGTATTTTTAGTGTATCATTGCCAAACGGAGTCCACAGCAGAGGCCGGCGGAGATCATCAATTATCATGGTGATTAGATGGGACCCATTCGACTATTATAGTTCGACGATTATAGTTTCCCACACATCTCTTGTCTTTGAATGTCATCTCCCAAGCTCTAAGATGCAAGGATGCTCATTTGACTATTACCATATGCAGATGCGCTCATCAAATATTATAATGACATAAAACAATAAGATATGAACGAATTGATTCAATATAATGGTCATTTTTATATACAATATCATCCATTTTATACAAAACACTCTTGCCAATATCTCCGTAATAACACTGACATTCATACATCTCTACTCGGCTTTCCTCGTCAGCTAGCTCTTGTTCCCCGAGGAGCTGTGCTGTACCAGTACACAGCCTTTCTCCTTGCGCATTACATGTTGTCCAGAGAACAAGCTTCTCCAAGCAAACAAACATACATACACACAAATGTATGTGTCTATCTAATGCTCTCCTCTCTCCAGCTCCACCAAGCATCTGACCGTTCTAGCTCGTACCAATCTATTCGTCTGCAAACAGATAATATCATCATGTTGGAATACATTCCTTCTACGCTCATCGATTGACGAGAGACCACCGCCGCCAGAACGTGGTGCTTCTGATGGTCTTGTCACTTCTCGACGAGAGTGGAACTGCGTCATGAAGGCGATAGCTGCGTCGTATTCTGCCGAGTCGTATTCTGAGGTCTGAGATGACATCATGTTGTCAAGCATAGTTCGAGGTGATGTGTGATGATACTACTCTTCTGCAATTATATTCGCGGCCTTTTTGTGTTCAATGAATGACCGAGGGCGGCTCATCATTTTATGGCAGGCCGTTCACGAAGAATAGTGATTGAGAGCAGCAATGTTCTGACATGGTTGGCGATCAAAAATTTTGGTATTCGCGTTTGGAGCTGGATGAGCCAGGCTTGTACGATAAAAGTATGGTAGCACTGTCATAAAAGGGATGGAGGAGGTGTCAAGATGAGAACCTCCCTCTCTTCTTGGTCGTGATCGACTCCACCCAGCCCCGCCGGGTCACTCTGGATACTCCGATGACCGCACCATTCGTGAAGCGTTCGATAGGCATTCTATTGATGTTCGGGCATGGGGGCGAGTAACCCTTTTTGACAGATTTATTATCGCCACTTCTCAAACAAATTCCAATTTGTGACGGGCATATCCCCCCTAAAGTAAAAAGTGGCCCGAAAAACTAGCGTCGCCAAACCGAAGAACATGACCACAGAACATCGACAACATCGCCGTTGCCCGTGCTAACTAACATAAAAAAGACCAAGCGGCAGCAAGGAACAATTCAACGCAGCAATAAAAATTCCTCATCCTCCTATCACTATAAGAAGAAGCCATGTCGTCATCATCATCTACGATAATGCCCCTACACAGTGACAATCAGACCTCCTCACCACCACTCTTCACTGTGGCACCACCACCAACCAAACTCGCCACATCACATCACCGTTCTAGCAGCTCTCGTCTTTCGTGTCAAGAATCCTATTCTCTCTTCAAGAGGTGCACCATGGGTGGAAGAGATGTGGAAGGGTTCTCGTGTGGTAATGCTGTAGCGAGCTACATGAGGTGTGCTTTGGATAACAGTTGCTAGAGAGACAGAAGACAGAAGCACGACACAAGGGAGATGGGGCGACTGTTCCTCATGATAGATAGTCATAGATGAGGACAAAGACAAGATAAAGAGATGATGTTTGTATAAAGAAAGACTGGTGCTTGGTCAGGTACAATAGAGAGCAGAGCTAGTGTGGTCGTCGATCACTTCGATGACATGTACATATGAATGATTTGAAGTAATACTATAAGATATAGAGTTTGAAAACAACGATTATAGCACCATTTACTTATGAATATGAATATCTCCATTTATCTACCTAGAAACATTGAGAGACACATGCTGAAGATGCGTCATCCACACACGCACAATCGATACAGCTCCAAAACGTATGCCCATATCAGCAGCAGCAAAGGGCTGCTCTACACAATGAAACCAATCTGCCTCAACTTCGCCACACGATCCTCCGTCAACATCCTCGAACTCTTACCACCCATCAAACTTTTATACTCGGCACGAGTACGTTTAACCCATTTGTAGAAACGAATGGCCTCCTCCTGCTCTTGGGTTGTACCAGCCCCTTCTTCAGTTGAAACATCCATGGGAGATGGGACATTGTAGTGTTGATTTTCGGTACCGAATTTGACAAGATTTTGAAAGTTGTCATCCCAGCTTACTAGGTCATATGTCCTCGTGCGCCATTCGAAACCACTGTGGTTGGTGCAGATTTGAGAGATAGAAGGAATGACATGTGAGTCATAGGTAACGACCTGCGCAAAATATCACATCAAAATCATACTACTCACATCGAATCCAATTTCGGTGCCCTCTTGGCCATAAAATTCTTATCATTCTTATGATACATCTTCCTCTGCATATGGACCCATTCACCAAGCGAACCAGACGAACGAGGGACACGCGTATTACCATTCACACGCTTGTATTCTTGCAAGTCATTGAATCGTTCATCCCAACTCTTATACTGCTTGTCGTGAGACCATGCAAAGCCGACATTGTCAAGTTGAGCGATTCGTTCTTGAGAGAGACGCTTCTTCTTCTTCTTGGATTTGATGCCGTTGCTTCCATCCTTCTTGTTGGATGACATGTCACCACCCAAATCGATACCCATCATGTTGGCTGCAGTATCAAAATCAGGCATCGTATCCACTCCTCCTCCTAACAAGTCATTATCCTCCTCCTCCTCTTCCTCCACTTCATACTCCTGACCACTCTTTTGCAAACATTTGCGCTTGTATCGGATGTTCGTTACCCATGATCCCAATTGTTTGTCCTCCTTATACCCCTGGGGTACATTCACATGACCATGTTGAGCCTTGAATGCCAAGAGACGATTGTACATATCGTCAAAGTCAAGTGGGGCATTTCCACCACTTCCTGCACCCGAGCTTCGTCCACTACCCTTTTGCGTCTTTCGTCGTTTCGGTGAAGAAGACAAGGACTGATCCTCATCTTCATTCGCTAGATCATCATTTTCAGCAGCATTATTACTCTCGACAACCAACTGATTCAATGGTTCAATCAATCCACATTCCAAAAGAGGTGGTGTATCCTCCGCAGACATCATTGCCATCATAGTTTGAGATGTCGCCTTTCTCTTTTTATTACTATTATTGGCACCACCCATTGCACTGTTGATGGTAACAGATTCCCCAAAGGTAGATTCCATCATGGTCAATAGATTGCCAATCCCATTGATCATTGGATTATTCATCATCATAGTTTGAGGATCCATCATCATGTTCATCCCACCATTAGGTGATGATTGAATCATCAATTCATTCTTGAGCCAAGTGAAGTAGGCATAGATTTGAGAATGTAATTGAGACCGTGATTCATTGGTTAATGATGCGTTTGGAAAGAGCTTTTCATTGTTGCCGGTTCCAACAGTGATGGGTAGGGGTGGTGGTAATAGGGATGCTGTTGCACCACCAATAGAAGCAGCTCCACCTCCTCCAATAGCAACTGTAGTAGTAATAGTAGCAGCACCTCCAAACGGAATAGTAGTCTGCTGAGAACCACCACCACCACTAATCAATGAAGAAACTTCTGGACTCCAATAGGGATATCCGCTCACATTCCCCTCGAGATCAACATGAATATTGGGGAATGCCATGGGATATTTGTAGCACCAGTTCGAGCGGGAAGAGTAGGGGATGAAGGTTACACTACTGCTGCCTTCGCCAGCAGCGGAGATGGCAGAAGAAGTCTTGACATCATCGTCAGCGTCATGGTAAAAACCAAACTTCTTCAAATGATTCAAGGCCTTATCCAAATGAAACAAATTGGATATCCAAACGAAGCAGTGCTCTTCCTTGTTGACCGTGGAAATGTTCGCCGTCGTTCCTCCTGCAGTCGAGGAATTCACTCCCCCGCCACCACCCGCGGCAGCAAAATCAGTGCCACCGCCGCCACCAATGGTGGGGGGAGAAGTGACAATACTAGCATGTAGAATACCACATGACCATGTCGAGCGTGTCGATTTGTTAAGGTCAGATTTGAATTGGATGGTGGATTTAAGTGACCGTTGGAGGGTTTTCAACTTTTGCGATCCGGTGGTGGCTGCAGCGCCGGCGGCAGCAGCGATAATGGGTTTGGGCAGTGGTGGTGGCTTTAAGCCACTGCTGTCATTACCAACAGTGGCGGCGGCCGTAGAAGCGGATGATGGATCAGCAATACGGGGCATTATTTTCGATTAAGGCGAATCAAATCGTCGTGGTCGTTTGGGGTTCATGTGATGTGAAAAATTAATTGTGAAATGATTCATGTGGGGGGAATTTTTGAATATTTCTGTGGAGCCCGGTGGATCGCTGAATTTGAGGATAGTGGTATTTTTTTAGTTCCGATGTACGTTCTTAGTCGCCAAAATGTGGCGTAACGAAACGAGATCGTAGATAGTTAGCAGAGCAGGATCATTGCATATTACATCTCAAGTTTGGTCCTACTGTGGGTGCCTTGCAAAATTGAAGAGAAGAGTGGCTACCATTGCCATACTTAAGGGCGCCGGCGACCAAGCTTAGATACAACGATTTATGCAAGCGATGTTTTTTTCTTTTCCTTTTCAAAAAGGGAATAATTCTTCGATTCATTATCTTGTCGTACCACTCCCCCCTCTTCTTGGATCTTTCGTCCCTTCCATCTGTATCCTCTCAAACCGTCTCTTCCTCCATGCATCATCGTCCGACTTCCAATGTATGCAGACATCTGGTGTTGTAGGCGACCACAAGATGCACTCATCATCATCTTCATTGTCATGCTCATCCTTTTCTATCAAATTTAGAGCGTTATCACCATTATCAGCATCTTCTTCCATTGATAAACCAACAGCAATCCTTGCAGCAATCTCTCCTGTCCCAAACGGCATCAACGTTTTGGTGTACGCCCCACGAAAATTACGATGGTGAAACATATCCGTAATATGATGAGCGACGACATAATCACTTAAACCCACCCGTTCACAAGCAGCTAGATTTGGTCCAGTACGAAATGCATCCCGAAAATAGCATATAGCTGAACCGAGTGCGGACAGTAACCCAGGTTGATTGATAAACCCATCTTTGAATGTGGTGCGTGTCGTATTGCAGAGGATGTCGATAGCAAGCTTGCCCCCAACTTTGATATTGCCATTAGTATTTGTAGTAGTAATAGGATTATCATCACGCGTGTCTATTGCCATTAATCTTTTTGCCTCTCGATACTCTTCATCAATCACGTTACCATCTTCGTCAATCAATTTGGCAGCAAGCATGTCTTTTTTTGATATTTCCCATCGTGTTAAATGACCTGATGGGCCATCATTCCTTTCCAAGGCATCGGTTAGAAAGCTTTTCATTTCTGCAACAATGAAGGCTGTTTGGGCAGGTTCGGTGAGGAGTAGTCGGTCTTGTTCGGATGGGGCCATAGCATGATGTAGTGTTGTGGTGATGATGATGGGTGATAATTTTGTACATAATGTGCAGCGTTGTTTGCGACGAGGTGAAGCGTATGATGTCGTCAGCGGCTGCGGCTGTAGTAGAAAGGACTCAGCAGCTGGATCTACAATAACAGCTAGTGCGAGGAGGAGTAATATTCGTCTGGCGGCCATCATCAGCGGCGGCATAGGGCGTGGTTGGGAGGTGGTTGGGCGTTGGCTTTAGTTTGGATTTGAGCACGGCGAGGAATCGGAAAACGGGCCTCTCTTCTTTGGGTTATTTTAGGGTTAAAAGTCTTGTGATGAAGAAGTTGTGAGAGTGAGCACCTCTTACAAAAACATCATTCGTTCCATCATTGCGAGAGGTGGTGTAGTGCCAGCAGCACGAACTGAATTCCATTGAACATCATAGATACTTCAATGCAGTAGCGTTTTATAGGAGTCAGCAACAGTCGAATCAACCAACCAACCGTTATAGCGCAGTACATAAATTCTAAAAATGTTGACGAAGACAGTAGAGACGGTATCAAACTCTGCCAGCAGCAGAACCAACCATGTAGACGCAAGCAAAACTAAATCCAGCATCATCCGTCGAATACTCCACGCATTAGCTGGGACGTCGTTCGTAACAACCTGCTTCGTATCAGGATATTGCTTTCATACATATCTTGATAACAATCTTTCATACCTATCTTTCGATTGGATGCGACCGGTAACCAAAAGTAACAGCAAACAAAATATTGACACACATGCATATTTCATTCGACAAGTTCCAAAGAGAAAACAGACGAAATTACCGAACGGATGGGAGAACTACTCGTTTCAAACTGTTTATGACCACTTCCGCTGTTCATCTCACTCAAGTGATGAAAACAAGCCAATCCCGACTTTAGAACACTGGCACTTGTTACGGCAACAATTCAAGGAGTTTGTAGATGGTGATGCTTCCTTCAACGATCCGATACCACCTACGGAGGGATATACATTGGAAAACAGCAAACGTGCGCCATTCTACGCAAAACTGTCACCGGGGAAGGGACGAGGTGTCTTTGCGTCACGCGATATAAGGAAGGGTGAACTTGTCCACGACGGATCCAACTCAGATGTTGTTTTCCCTGACGGAAACTCCTTCCGACGATTCTTATTTTCACTACCACGAACAATGGCGTGTGATGTGATGGAATGGGCGTGGACTCAGCAATTCCAAGAGGGTGAAGACTACCATATCTGTTTGGCTATCAACATATCAAGTTTGATGAATACAGGAGATGAGGAAGAACAAGCGAATGCCCTTCCTGAGTCAAGTACAGCAACAATGTTCTACGCGACGAAGGATATTAAAAAGGATGAAGAGATTCTTACCGACTATGAAATTTACAATACTGACTGGGAAGCTGTTGGAATGGATTAGACCTATTCTTGCTACTTCGTAGAATGAATTGAGAGGTAGGTTGTAGAATAGGAGATTAGAAGTAAATATGAATTGGTTTAGATTGCTATTATTAAAACGTAAACAGAACACAAGCAACTGTAGTGATGACACAAACACAAATGATATCAGTCTACTCAGGAACAACTCTCCCTCTCTTGTTTGTCGAGTTTTTTCTGAATATTTTCCACTCTCGATTTTACAAGCCCTCGTCTCATTGCAAGCACAGAAATGGGCACTTTGGATAGCTTCTTAACTGTTGTTGGCGAGGAGAAGGCTGTAAATTTAGGGTATGGAGTGACGGGATACTTTTTCTTTTCGATTGAGGACGAATCATCTGCTGCGACGGCAGTGTTTACGTTAGATATAGACGAGTCATCCTTGTATGCAGTTGACACATAATCACTCGGAGTAATGCTTTTCGCGGATGCTCCCAATTCCAATGTACTATGACTATGACTAGCCCTGTTCTCATGAAAATGAGTGGCGTTCAAGTTGAATAGACGAGTTGGAGTAACGATAACAAGTGGGCCTTCGCTATTGTCCCGCGTGCCGACAGAGTCGGAGGCAGCGGTGAATATGGATGAGAAAGTTTTTTCACCAAGGTCTGATGAATCGGGCGATAAAGAGTGCGAAGTGTATCCGCCAATTATGCTCGACTCGCTTAGCAGAACCGATGATGGCTCTGACGACGACACGAACAAGGACGACATTGGTGCGATTGGGGACTCCTGGAGTGACGGCTCAATGCTAAAAACTGGAGAGGCATTTTCATTGTTGGAAATGGTGGGATCGTTGTAGTGTAGCTGTAGCCCTTCCTTCTCTTTTGAGAGCCGAAAGAGCTGAGTGAATGCTTTGAAGGTGCAAGAGCAAATGCTACAGGTGACGAATGGCATGATCCGTTTCGGGGTGAAGGAGGCCTGCGAACGTCTTAAGAAGGCCTTGGCATAAGAAAGCTAAGAAGGTAGAAGAGGCCGTTTTCGCGCGTGTTGCGAGACTAATCTTCTTCACATTTTTTTGCAATGAAACG
>JALLBJ010000161.1:0-41781 GCA_036940105.1 Skeletonema potamos
GCTTTTCTTCGTTGCTTCTCTCGAGCTTGAAGCTTTCCATGCATTTCTCATCCAACGACGACAGCAGCGTTGCGTTCTCGATGCTCATTGTCGTTATTTCCTGACGCACATCATCAACTGTCACCTGTAGTTCCCGCCTCTCAGAAAGAAGCTTAGCGTTCTCTGTGCTCATTTCAGCTATTTGCAGACGCATACCTGCAGCCGCCTCTTGGAGACCCTGCTTATCAGACTGCAGCCTTGCATTCTCTGTGCTGATTGTAGTGATTTGCTGATGCATACCCTCATTATTCTGTTGGAGATCGTGCTTCTCAGACCGATGCGTAGCGTTTTCTGTACTCATTGTAGCTATTCGCTGCAGCGCAGCAGTAAGATTCTCGGTCGAAGACTTGTTTTCAACTTTGAGAACTTCGACTTCTTTCCTTAGCGAAATGATAGTTGTATTTGCATCATCAAGTAAAGTTTCGTTCAATTCGATTTCTTCCATCAATTTGTGGATATGTGAGTTTTTTCATCTGAGTCAGAGCGAGCTTCTTCAAGACATGCCGCAAGCTTGAAATTTTCTTCTTCTTTCCGCGTCAACATGGATTCAAGCGCACTCTTCACTTCTGTCATCTTACACAGCTCCTCTCTCATCATGGTCATCTGAAGCTGCATTTCCTCCACCTTTGCTTCAAAATGGGAAAGTTCTTCGTCGTTTCGTTTGAGGTTGGATTCGAGATCTTTCTTGGCGGCAGATAGCTTCAACACGTCTTGTTGCTTTTCTTCGTTGCTTCTCTCGAGCTTGAAGCTTTCCATGCATTTCTCATCCAATGACGACAGCAGCGCTGCATTCTCTGTGCTCAATGTAGAAAGTTGCATACGAAGCGCTTGCTTATCAGTGTCGGCTGCATTGAGATTGACCTCGAGCACTGCTGTCAAATCAATTGCCTCCTCCAGTTCACTCTTCAAGTTATCAATGACTAGAGCCTTTTCTTGCACGGTGCAACTGAGATGTTCGTTATCAGTTGACAGCTTCGCAATCTTGTCATTCAAATCTACAACTGCCTCCTCAAGCTGAAGTTTCTGTTCTTCCAACGATGTATTCTTGGTCTTTGCATCCTCCAGCTGTGTCTCAACTTTTGTCAGCTGGTTTTGTAACGACTTCAGCTGCTTCTTGGCGCTTTCCTTGTACGCAATAAGTTCTTTTTCGGTATCCAAGAGATCTACAATTTGAAGCTTTGACCAAGAAACTTCCTCTTTCAATGATGCAATATAATCCTCTGCTTTTGTAAGTGCACTTTTGTTCGAACTGAGTACTTGCTGTAAATCATCGTTCGTTACTTGAAGCAATGATACATTCTCACGTAGACTGGCGTTGGCTTCGGTCAACTTTTCGATCTCTAATGCTTTTCCTTCTGCATCCGAGCGGCAATCTTGCAGACTTGCAGCGAGCTTGATAGACTCTTTGTCTTTTTCGGTTAGCTGGGATTCAAGAACACTCTTAGCATCATATAATTGCAATAATTGATGCTGTTTTTGCTGTAATTCTTTCTCAAGCCTGATACTTGCAACACGCGTCTCATCTAAAGAGTACTGTAACGTAGCTTTTTCGCCATCAAGTGAATTGATTTTGCCATTCATCTCCTCCACCCTTTCCTCGAGCTTGTTAGTCACAGCATCTTTTTCATCCAGTGAAGACTGCAGTAAATCTCTCTCTTCACCTAATAATGTGATTTTGCCATTCATTTCTTCTACCCTCTCTAGAAGTTCCTTCTTCTGACTCTCGAAAGTAGCAGCTTGCTCAGTTAAAAGATCAATCCTCTTAATGAGATTTCTGTTCTCAGCCTTGACAGTATCCAGATTCAACTCCAAAACTTCCATCACCCCATTAGCATCTTCTACCTCAGCGTCTATTTGTGTTTTCAACCTACTCATCTCAGCTATAAGGTGCTGCATTCCAACCATCCGATCCCTACGTGTTGGGCAATTTTTATCCGAAGAACCGGTTTGCGGCGACAGGCAAAAAGTTACGCCCTTTTTAGCCGCAGCTGGGGATTCTGGGGCAATCTGACACTCCGTTGCCACTGTACCATTTAAGTTTCCTTCATAATTCGCGATAGTCTCTTCATCTTCTGATCCAACAAGTTGCACTCCGATTATTTGTCCTTCACTACTACTCGCAATGCTTTCATCGTCTCTGCTGAGGTCCGTGTGCTCAGTTCTGCCAGCATCACTCTGGTCAAAGCTCTCTCCAGAGTCAAAACTCTCATCGGCTGTGTCAGTAGAGGCACCAGCAAGATGGAAGCGGTTATATGCGTTCAAGGCCCCTATTGCGACCTGGGTGAAACTCCTTCTGAATCGTTCTTCTCCGGTGTATTGGTCCAACGTCTTCTCCTTCTTTTTGGGGTGCCTATCGGCTCCTCGTCGCCCCACGGTGGAGGAGTTATCTACTGGCATGACGAGAATAAGATATTGCTCTTCAATAATAAAGATGAATTGGATTGATACTTATGAAAGGGAGCCCAAAAATTGAAAGGGAAAGGGCTTCTCCGACCCAGAGAGAGAACAGCTGAAGAACAGCCACATTTCTTGAAGTTTCTTGACATGTCAACAAATTTGGCAAGCCGTAAATACACTTAGCTCTCGCTTCCCCTCTTCTGTTTTTCGAAAAAAATGAAAAAAATAAATATCTCTAGATATTCTTTTGAATAATCATGTTGTTGGTCACTAACCACCCCAGATTTTAGATTTTGCCTCGTACTTAGATACAACAACAACACCCAAGAAGCAACTCTTTAGCAGCCCGAGGCATCTCTTCATCTTACATAATCATCTTTGGTAGCAATAGTACGCCATGAAAGGTGGTTGGAAGCGGCAACAAAATCGAATAGGATTGATCCGCAATATTCGCCGAATAGTGAGAGACGTCATTACAATCAAACCCAGCCTACCTCGCAATGTGGCTGTGGCAATGGAATAAAGAATACATCAACAATGTACCGAATAATATGACGATGGGTTATGGACTCCTCTGCCTTGTTTGGTCGCTTCGACTTTCTCCGAGAAGTGTATTCTACAGCGTATTCGTTGTTGGGCTGTACGGCTGGATGATCAAGTGGATGTGGTGGAGCGTCAATGAGATTGGCTGTGGATCTGTTGTAGATCTATGTCGATGTTATCTGGAGGGAAAAGTGCATACAAGATGTATTGGTTGACGATGGACTTTGTCATCAACACAACATAATGACATATGACGTGTACAATATGATAAAGTTAGAACGAAATGCATGTAAGCTGTAAACTCCATCACCTTTCCACCATCCACTACTCTGTCTTGGAGTCGATCTAAAATAAAGTGGAAATGTAGGAACGCCATCTCTATCTGTTGACATGACTCTGGTACAAACGTTCACTCTGTGAGAGCACATCGACGCCCCCATACCTTGCCGTTGCCACCTGGCTCAGAGTTCTCTCATGCTGCTGTACCACATGACAAGCGCAATGATGATACGCCAAATAATGATGGTCTTCTACTCTATTGCACAGCATTTATTTTTGTGACATCTCAGTTGGTATGTACTTATGTGGTAGAAGTAGTAAAATCGGAATGAGAAGGAAAGGATCTTTTTTGTCGACGGACAGACTGCAAATCCTCGGCCGCAAAGAAAGCGAAAGCCAGCACACCAGCCACCTTTTCTTCTCTTGCCTTCTTTTTCACCCCCTCTCTTCTCTAAATACAGTTGAAACAAGCATTAACAGCAAAAGCAATATTTATCGGCGTCGTCCTCATCTATTATTCATCTCTCCACCTCGCCACCATGCCCAACTCCCGCGCAGAAGCCTTAAAAAATGAAGGCAACAAATTTTTCAAATCCGGCGACTACAACGCCGCCATCCAAAAATACTCCGCCGCCACGGAAGTCGACCCCACCGTCCCCGCCTACTGGTCCAACATGGCCGCATGCTACGAAAAAGTCTCCCAATTTGAGAAGATGGAGGAGGCATCACGCGGCTGTATCAAGGCGGACAAAAGTTTCGTCAAGGGCTATTTCCGTCTTGCCACCGCTCTCAAGAATTTGAATGATTTGGAGGGGTGTATCAAGGCCCTCGAATCTGGATTGGCCGTGGATAGTTCCAACGCCGACCTCAAACGTATGAAGAAGGAACTTACCGAGTTGCAAAGGGGGGAGACTGTGGCGGCCTACCTTCGCAAATGTGAGGAGCAGACTGCCAATGGAGATATTGCCGGCGCGTACAAGACGCTCGAGTTGGCGAGTCGATTGGATGCCGGAAATCCAGATATTGAGAGAATGATGAGTAGGGTTAAGCCCAAGTATGATAGGATGGAGGCACAGAGAAAGGCCTCTTTGAGTCCGGATGAGGTTCACAAGGAGAGGGGGGATGATGCTTACAAGAATGCGCAATTTGAGGGTGAGTTCCAACCAAAGAAATGTGTATTTGAATTATGGGGTGGTATTTGTTATGATGGACATTTTTATTGGAAGCGGATGTATGAGATATGTCATGATGGGGGGGGGGATAATTCTTCTCTCCTTTCAATGATTTCTAGTGGTTTGTCTTAGAATTATGCACCACATGTTTTGTATACTCATCAACACCATTTTTCCACTTTTCTCACGACGTTTTTCAGGCGCCATTGACCACTACACCAAATGTATCGAGGGCCTAAAACGCCGCGGCGAAGGACAATCTGACCTTGCCATGAAAGCGCACTCCAACAGAGCTGCATGCTACAAACAAATTTCCAACTTTGACGGAGTCATCGAAGACTGCACTGCAGTTCTCGAGGTTGAACCCGACAATGTCAAGGCATTGGTCCGCAGAGCACAGGCATTTGAGGGTGTGGAGAGGTACAGGTTTGCTCTTCAGGATATCAAGACTGTTTTATCTATGCCTCGTGAGAAGGTTGGAAAGGCCAATGTTGATATGTGCAACATGATGCAGCACAGGTTGAATAGGACGGTGCAGCAGTTGAAGTCGGGTAATTGCTAAGCACACACACAAAAAACTGGATAGAGAGAGTGTGTGTAATGGTGGTGATGACAATAAAATGCAAAAGAGAAACACTTCCCCCCGAATGTGTATGAAAGGGACGTCACGACATATTGGTTGATATTATTTGTATAACTGCTTCTGCTCTCTTCTGATAGCTGGAAGAAGACGTTTTTGTGTCTTGAAAAGAAGTGGTTGTACGACATCGTAATGTTTACCAAATAGCAAGTGAATATAAACAATCTGATAGAATCAAACTAAGTCCTCCATTCCTGTGTCATCAATTCAGTGTGCTCTACTTCAGTATTATCCGTATCCTCCGAACCACGTTGGTCTTGGATAGTATATAGTATGTCCCTCATTCATCAATTTCAATTTATGAAATGTCATTCATGTTGGAGAATACTAACAAATCATTTCTCTGGCTAACCCATTTTTCCGTATTGCCCTACTAGCTATTAATGGCGACCATCGAAACCATGAAGAAACAACACCACACTAACCGGCACCAGCATGAAAGTAACGCATAGAAGTGGAAGAGCGCACGTTCCGTCCGTGGTTATGTATCAAACGACCTCATCATAGACGTTCGTTCCAGTCGCATCGAGTGTTAACCGCTGAGTTGTTGATGGATTGTCCATTTTCTCTGGTCGTTCGGACCTGAAGAATTATCAATCCTGCGTCAACTTTCTGCGGAAATGTTTCATCGGGTATAAGTGATTCGTAGTCCATCGGTCCACCCCAGCTCTTTTAATATTATCTTCTCCAAGCAGACGGCCCTCGGTCTTATGCGGCCAGCGGTCTTCCGTTCAGGCGGCTACTACAGCCCAAAATCCATTTCTCTTTATTTCCGTGAGGTAGAAGGGAGATAAATTATTATGTTCCCCTCTGTTTCTGTTGAACTCTATCTAGCAAGCAACAAGCAACGGGGCAAGAGCAAGAGAATGAGAGTTGGATACTTAGATACATGTTTGGAAGGAAACAAAAACCACAGAGTGTCTGTTCGGCACTCACCAGCAACGTGGGAATTCATTTCGACTGTTGGGTTTCTTCCATGTCGTTCCTCGCAACAACACACGAACTTGAACTGCAAACTGCCCCATTTATTCAGTTAGTTGATGAAGTCGTTGCTAGGGAAGAAGAAGAGGAAGAACCACCCATAAGTACGGCCGCAAAGACAATCGGATATGATGGCTGATCAACAAGAGTATCGTGCATCATCAGCAAACTCCGCTTCAATAGTGAACGAAGTTGAGGTGCGTCTTGTACACAAGAGAGCTTTTTTTTCATGATGTGTGTGTGTTTTTCATTCTCAACTTCAATGATGACCCCCCCCATTTCTCTCGCCCTATTGCTTATTAGGAGAGATTAAATAATGAAATAGAACAGCTGAAGAAAGATATGTAAGTCATTTGCTGCGCATGAATTTGTGACCCATGTTGCTGAAAGGCAGATCAGAAAAATCTAACCTTCTCTCGGTCACTCAAATCTTTCTTTTGCGGCGATTTTTGTTATAATATTATTACAAACTCTTCCAGCTGGCGTGTCGGCGACCCCGAAAAGCCTCAAGTTCAATTCGGTGAACTCTTCGACGATGAACAGACACAACAACACTACGAGGGATTGGCCGCTACACTCAAAGCTGCAAAGAAGCGCGGTATTGTTACCTACAAAAGCCCTATACTGCTCAAGGGTGCACATGATAAAGTTATGGTAAATCTGGTGGATACTTCACCTCAGGGTGAATCGAAAACAACAACAGCAACGAAAACAACAACAAATGATGGGACATCACCAAATGAAGAAGAAGAATAGATTGCTGATAAAAAGGAATACTTCGCAGAAAAAAAATATGGGGGCCAAGGCAATGCAATTTGTTTTGCAGCATCGTGGGAAATTTACAGGTGTGTGTGTGTGGGAAGTTAGAAGGAAGAAAAGTGAAAAAAAAAAACAATTCATATCAGTAATATGGAGAGAAATTGCTATTCGGGTGAATGAATTTGATTCAGTGATGTGTATGTGCTGGGGATGGAGGAGATCGAGCGGGGTGGGGGTGGGGGTGTTCGCATACAAAAATCAACGAAACGAGTGCCGAGAATGGAAAAGAATTTCACAAGAATTTCAATTACAGCGCTCGTTGGTATTGAGTAGATAAACAACTCTTTTGTAACTATCTAGAACGTTTGTTAAAGTTGAGCTATGTTCAAAGAATAGATGCCAAGTAATGAACACCTCATTACTTATTCGCTTGGGAGGCTTTTAAGAGCATCGATACCACTTTATCATACGATGGTTTCTGATCCAGTGCATCGACTAAAACATACTCAACTTCGGCATTTCCATCTTTGCCAGGTTTAACAATCTCTAGATGCACTTGCCACGGCTCTGGATATACTCGATACAACCATCCATAGACCTTTGTATAACAATCGAATAGACACATGATGATATATGAGAGAAAATGTGAAAAAGAAATAAGGCTTTGTTTGAGAAAAAAATGTGACCTCTACGCTAATCACTCACCCCTTTGTCACTGAACGGTTTTAGATAAAACGCTGGTTCAAACTTCTTCCAAAATCTATCCACAGTAGCCGCCAACTTGGGAAAGAACACCGCAGGGTAGAAACCTCCCCTAACTTTATCCAACGCCCCATTGATAACCACCATCGTAGTATCAGGAGAGGCCAGTGCCATTTTTTCACAATTCACCCAATCTTCTACTGGCCCACCATTACCCGGTTGTATGACCAACCAAAGTTTAGCCGGTGAGTTTTCCCCCTCCACCAAAGGATCAAGTGATGCTCTATCTCCTAGTAATCCCGCATCTCCATCCTTCCCCCCCATGATTTTGGAAAGACCTGACATTAAGTTTTCTCCCCACGGTGCATCATATCCCCCACCATTACTCTTATTATCATTGACACCCGTTGCCAAATAGTTGGTCACCGCCTCAATCGTTGTAAAAGTCGCCTCTTGATATCGTTGTCCTGCCCATTCTGTCTTTGCCAATTCACATTCTTTCAAATCCGGAAAGATCAACCAAACCCTACCCTTTTGATACTCTTTTTCACCCAAGAATGTAGGTGCCAATTGCATAGTCCAATCTTTATTCTTATCGAGTTCTTGTATGTTATCAAAATCGTCGAATTGGGACTTGCTTTGACTCCCTCCCAACAATGGGGGGAATTCAATTTCTATTCGTTTTACGTTGTTGGATATGGCAACATCGATGCCTTTTTTTGACCGTTTACGAAAGTCTCCTTGAATATCAATATTTTTGGATAGAGACTTTTCAAAGGGAGAGATTCCTTTGGGAAGGGGTGAGAGAGATGACGACGGTGATGACGACTGGGTAGATTGTTGTCCAAAGACAGAAAGGGAAGACGATGAAGGTGAGGAAAACGAAGAACCACGTCTTGTGTAGGTATTGCTGGTGGTGAAGGCGTTACAATAGCAGCCGCACACACGAAGGATGGCGGCGGACAATAATACTACTACTGCTACTAACGGCCGCGACATGATGTTGTCGACAGGGTTGTGCAGAAGTGGATATCGTTGGGATCTGTTGCTGATGAGATTGACTTGCCTATCCCCGCTCAGTGGCTCAGTGGCATCGTTGCAGGTTTCTTCACTGAAAAAAGTGCGGGAGATGACGATCACCAAGACATAAAGCAAGAAGAGCCTTTTTCTAGCAAGAAGCAAGAAAGAAGGTCCCCTATGCTAATGAAATGAAGCACCATACCACCAGGCAAGAACAAGACAGTTGCACTCCTTAATATCCGCGCAGGACGAAGAACAATAAACAACTACAACTTTTCTATTGCCAAGGGCGGCGAAAATAATAACGTCTTTTGGTCAATCAAATAGCTCTTCTTTTTTTAAAAGCACATCTCAAGACCCAGAAAACACATCTACTAGACCAGAAAACCAAAAAAGGCGACAAAACAATAGTAAAACAAAATAAAAACAACCATGAATACTTTTATGGAAAATGCCTTGACACGGAAACCCCTCCGACTTGTACGAAAACAGGCCCATTGCTCGGATGAAACTAGTCGATATACTGCCGTGCCAATCTTTGATACGGAAACACCAGTGAAACCTACACCTACTACTACCGCCCAACAACCCTCACACCGCGGTGGCGGTGGCAGTGGTGATGGGGCACCATTACGACACATGAGTTTACTCGACCTAGTCTTTTTCGGAATAGGGACCACAATCGGAAGCGGAGTCTTTGTCCTAGCCGGTGTTGTGGCACATAACTATGCTGGACCCTCAGCATCCATATCCTATCTTATCGCCGGGTGTGTTGCGGCATTGAGTGGATTGCCCTATGCGGAATTATCAGCGGCGTTTCCTTTAGATGGGAGCACGTATAGTTATGCTTACATTACATTGGGAGAAGTCTTTGCCGTTATGGCAAGTTTATGTCAAACACTGGAATATGGAGGGGCATCTGCTGCCGTGGCAAGAAGTTGGGGAAGCAAATTCGTCGATTGGGTACATGAGGGACGGGATCAGAGTAATAATCCACTACCCTCTGGATTGGAAAAGTTCTTACAACCGGGGTATGGGATCAACCCCATGGGAGCAATCATTGCATTATTATGTACCTTGTTATTATTATTGGGTGTGAAGGAAAGTAAGATGACAACCAACGTAGTGAGTGCCGCCAAGGTCTCGTTGATTGTATTTATGATTGTGGCAGGCTTTCTATTGGCTTCGGGAGTATTCCCAAACAGTGAAAACAACCCAGCCTCCTTTTCCAATCTATCCCCCTTTGTACCACCCGAGTTTGGTTCATCCGGTATTATTGACGGATCCTCAATCCTTTTCTTCGCATTTTTGGGATTTGATCAAATTTGTAATCTTAGTGGAGAGGCAAAGAATCCTGTAAAGGATGTACCCCGTGCGGTTGTTTTGACACTAATGATTGATGGAGTCGTTTACATGCTGGCTGCGTTGGCGTTGACCGCCATGGTACCCTATGCGGACATTAGTACGGTGTCTGCATTCCCAAGAGCTTTTGGGGCAAACGGAGTCAAGTGGGCTGAAACGCTGACGGCAATTGGAGAAATTGTGACACTCCCTCTTGTTGTTCTAACAGGGATTCAATCACAGACTCGACTTTTCTTCGCAATGAGTAAGGACAAATTGGTACCTCAATTTCTTGGCAAGTTGACTTTTTCCGACTCAAGAACATGCTGTGGTGTTGGTGAGAAAAAAGAAGATACGATAGGCAATCTTTCTGCAAACGTCAAATTCTGTGGAACCGTCATCGTTATTTTGGCTTGCTTCGTTCCCTTTCAATACATTGAATCCTTGATATCAGCTGGGGCATTGTTCCTGTTTTCATTGACCGATATATGTCTCCTGATGATAAGATATAAGTGTCCTTCTCAGTCCTTCCTGGGGAATCTGAGCGAAGTCGATGATAGCGCCTCGATCTTTTCCATCGCAACTGTTAGAGAGCAGCTGTCACTTGGAAGATTGTTGATACTCCTCAATGTCTTCCCGTTCTTATCAGGCGTTTGCTTTGCATTCATACCAATTGCCTCGGTAAAGTACTCTCTCGCGGCCGTTTTCGCGCTGCTAACAATATGTGTGACGGTATACATTCATCGTTATTGTCCAGAAGCGAGCAGCACTAGATTTGCTTTCGAGGGCGATGGCTACGGTATTGGAAAACCAAGATTTCGCACGCCTCTTGTGCCTTTTTTGCCGGCACTTGGCATCTTCGCTAACTGGTTTATGTTGGCTAATGTTGGATGGCAAGGAATCGTTATGCTCGTAGTATACTTGTTTCTTGGAGTGGTAGTGTATGGTGGATTTTGTTCTGGCAGGAGCCTCACGAGTGAATACGAGAGTAACGACATAACCACTAATCTATTGCCAGGCAGAAGCAGTCCGACCTCAAGCGTTGTTAGCTCGCCACTGCAAGAGGCCTTGTTGTCTGGTGGCGAGTGGGAGGACGAGACAAATGGAGGAAGAAGAGATCTGAATAGCGACTTATCTGAAATAGAGACAAGCAAGTCAATTATTAAGTTTGTGTGATGACTGCGAAGAACCTGGTAATTATTCTCCTTCATGAAGCAGAAGTAGCTGTAATATATTCGTAAATTTAGAACCCTAACCTTTCCAACTTCTTCAGTAACAGCCTTGCCGACACCGTGGCCGCTCCACCATTTGCTCCGTCGGAAATGTGCTCGAGACACATTCTGAAGGTGTGCGATTGAGGTTGACACTCTTCAATCAAGGAAGCAAACGAAGTGTTAAGGAGCACCTCTGTCGCCTCATTCACGATGTATGTTAAACTCTGTAAGCAGTGTGTGTTGGCAGCCTTCCAATATTCTTCTCCTTCTTTGTTTGAGAAAGCGATGTTGCAATCCATCGTTTCTACACCTGAGGTCATCATAATAAAACGAACGAGCGATGATATGTGTCGAGCGGTCGATATCGCTTCCCTACTATCTTCATTTCCAAGGAACAGCTGGAATAATAAAGAAGTAAGACTGGAGAAGAGGACCCCATCAACCTTTGATACAGCCATCCGTCTAGCCCTCGGCCCATTGAAAAGCGAATCAGACAGAAAAATGAACAGGTCGGATGCAACGCGCAGCTGCTTTGTCTGATCCTCCAAAAAGTTCTGGTAGCAACAACATAATAAGTTTTGCAAGCCCAACACAACCACCCCAAGAAGATGCTTTGAACTTGCCTGTTCGTGCCTATCGCGCGAGAGCTGAAGAGATCTCATTTGAGATTCTATTACGTCGCAAAACAGTTGCAGCAAATCTTTTTCTGGTGCGCAAAAATGCATAGCGAAAGACGAAAGAAGTTCCAATGCATCGCGCTTGAAATTCATGTTCGCTGATGAACGTATGGCAGCAGCTAATGCGGATATGAATTCCTGATTGCTGATAATCTCATCTCGATGCTGTTTGCTGCGAGAGAATGATTGCAGCAACGCAAATGAAGCCTCCTCCAACTTTGGGTCATCACTCGCTATCAGCACGCTCCAAAGATTCTCCCCTGACCGCTTTAGCGAGACTGGGAGGACTGGGTTCACCACAGAGTCGTCTTTGCTAGTGGACTCGGACTCTCGTTTCCGAACGTGTGCCAACCTAACAAAGACGCCGCTCTTCGCTTCGCAATCAAAATAGTGCGTCCCCTGTACACTACCATCATTTCTGCCCTTGCCAACACTCGAGCCGGTGAGGCGAATACCGATCCAATCATCTCCTGGGGCAAATTGAACAGATCCCACATATGCAACAACTCCTTCCAATTCTTGAGAGTGATCATCAAGTTTTTTCGGAGTTGAATAACTTTTGCTAGAGGTAGAATCAACAAGAACGAGATCATCAATCTGGAGTTCTCCATCAATTGACGCTGCAGCCAACTTTCCTGCAAGCCTTGGTGTTGTTACATCTGCATTATCTACCGAAGCCTTTGAAAAAGATTTGCTATCAAGTTTTAACTCAGCACCAGCAGAAACAATACAGGAAGCAATTCTCAAACAGCCATGGCTTTGCTCGGCATGTAGGATGGAATCTCTCGTATCGGGTTTAACGCTGAGAAAGGTCACAATCTCTAAGCATTTCACTACAACATCATGAAGACTTGCATCTGTCGTGTTAGATAATTTCTCCTCAGCTCCAACTAAGGCATCCATGATGCTCAAGTGGGCGTCAACATCAACAACTAATTGGGGGTTCAAGTCGCATGCTTTTAGGACTGCTTCCACCGCCTTGATCTCTCCCTCATGAGCAATAAGTCCGATGGCTTCCAGCCCGCCTAATTTGCTAAGTATCCCGAGAGATTCAGGAAAGTGAGCCATGGCACAAAGTAGACGAGCTTCTGCAGATTGACAGATCGCGGCGCGGTTTAATTGAAAGTCGACAGTAGCGTCACTAATGGTTGACTCCAAGCTAGCTTGAGCGAAAAATCGGTTCAGCACTGTGGAGGATAGCACCTTGCCAATAGCCGAGGCAAGAGCTCGACTCTCAACAGGTGTCAATTCCACATCATCTTCTTTACCATGCAAAATGATTGCTAAACTATCGAGACAAATTCGTTGGATGCTATCTTCGTCGTCATCAATATTTTCTTCGCCTCTATTTATGAGTATCGCAGCAGATAGCGCTGCAATGGCATGACTCCTCACCCCGAAACTGTGCACCGCTTTCGGGAGGAGATCAGCTTTTGCAAGATTACCGAGTAATTTTGCAAATGTTTGCTGTGAATATTCAAGGGCAGGTACTTTGTTAGCTTGGCCTGTCACTAGATCAAACAATGTTACCAACGCGTCTCTATCACAAAGAATCAAATCGCCGACTAAGTCGATTGGAAGGGATCGCACGACATCCTCAAATAACCCAAATGCTGATTCTGCAAGTTTCTCAGATCGACAAAGAAGTAAACAAGTACGGCAAAGATTCAACCTCTTGATCAGCCCCTCAGCGGCAGCCTTTGAGCCTGCGCTAGACATGGCCTGGTTCAAACTTTTGGTCAGTCCCTTCATCAAATGAGTTTTTACAGTTGGGAGTTGAACATCGAAGTAAAATGATCGATCTTCAGGGTTTGCGCTTACAGGAGCCCGCGCAGAAGTATCCTCATTATCACTAAATGCTTCAAGCAACGCAGAACATGCTGTCGCAACAATCATGTCACTTCCTGCGATGTCATTCAACATCAGTGCGTCATAGAAGTGCGCACTTCCTAACTCGTGGCCGTGAACAAGAAGAAGCGCAGAAATGTGAAAGAGGATTTCAGCAGCTTTGTTTTGTACTCCGACACCATCATCTTTAGGAAATACAAATGATTCTCCGTAAACGACACAGTCATCCGAAATAGTTGCAATGAGCCTTCGAACAAAAATTCGCTGCGTGCACAAGGTGGTAGTCGCCTGCTGCAGGACTTCTTCCTTTGTGGAAGGTTCAAAGCGGGATAGTGTAGAAGGATTGAGATCCGACAAAAGGATTCCAACATTCTGCAGACCAAGTTGTGCGGTACGTGCTGTCACTTGGCTCTCTCCAAGCATAGACAGTAACGACTTGAGCAAACCGCTGCAAATAAGCAAGTATCTGCTCTCCAAATTACTTTGTGCAATAGATTGGACTAATTCCAGAGCGACTTCTTGTAAAAGTTTATTCTTCACTTCATCTCCTCTTACAAAAATTTTGATCAAAATGGATATAATGCCATTTTTCATCATGGATTGAGGACTTGTTGGAATGTTGATAATTCTCTGGATGGTTTTCAGAGCAATCAGCACTATTTGCTCCTGATCTATTTCAAGATGTTGCAGGAATGATACCAGAACCGGGAGAACCGATGCTATCGACGTTTGAAGAGTATCATTAGCGCTTAGTGCTTCCAAAGCGACTAGGCTTTCACATTTGAGGGTAGAGAGTTCTTTAAAGCGTTGTGGAATCAAGTTGCTGTCAGTTTCTTTTGCGGGTAAGGCTAGAACACACGACAGTGTATGAATCGCACTCTTCAGAGTTTCCATGGTACCACTCGCTTCATTACCAACGATCGCATATTGTCCGCAGAATCTAACGATTGCGACGGCAACTGAGAATGTGTACCAATCAGATGATGCCAATGCTCGTTGCAGGATGTCTCCGACTGGCACGAGCATCCCACTCCCCGCTAATTCTCCACAAAGATCGACGTTTCCATATCGACAAATAGCGAGAGATAGTCTTAGACTAGGAACGATGAGTGATTCCCCTATGGCACCTACCAATACAGTAGGAATGAGCGCAGCTTGACCAGGTTTCTTTGCAGTCAATATATTGCATGCCATTGTGCAAGCATCAATGCGAAGGTGCGAGTACTTTCCTGAGTGAAGATCATCATTCCTTTGCGCAGTCGAATGAACGCCAATTGGATCTGCAAGACCACAAATGCTGCCAACTGCCAAAAGACATGCCTCGGATAAATCAATCATTGGTAAAGGCTCGTCAGAATCTTCCGTCGTGAACTGATGCGCGTAAGGAAGTGTCGCATTAAGTAAGTTCAATGTCGCGCCAACAAGATCCGTTCTAACTCTAGTGTCATCGCCACCCAACGCCAAAAATTGAGCACAATCAGCGTCTACTGCACTGTACAGGCGGGAGGCACCGACATCGCCATTAGCTTGACTGCTATGTGCAATCCCAAACATGGAACTTAGCATGAAGCAAATGGCAATTTTTACCCGCAGTTGAGAATATGCCAAGTCGTGACTTTTGAGTGATACCTTCGTCTTGACGAGCCGCGATGCCATCCCTACGGCACCGCTGTTGAGCGCCTCAAGCAAAAGATTCAATGGAGCCGATGTTGATGAACCCACGTCCTGCTCCGTGCTAGTCGTCCACGCTTGGATCAACAAAGTAGTGGCAGCCTCAAGAAAGCACAGGCCCTTGGATGCCCATTTCCCTCGTACCGTACTGGAAGTACTCAGCATTCCTGACTCAGTGGCAATGGATAGCAAAGTAGATACCGCTCCGTTGGACATGAGGTACGAAGAGGAAATGCTAGAACAGGATGACAATGCAAGTAAAATCAAACCAGCACCCTCCCTAAGCCTGGCATCGGGTGTATCTCTTGATGAATCCAACGAACGATGTGAATCAGATGATATGATTTGCAGCGCGACATCAAATACTCGTTCTTGCTCCATCACTTCCAGCGCACCCTTTGCTCTCACATACGTAGGATCATACGATGATTGATCAGTAGTAGCCCTACCGATGACATGACCAACGGCAAGAGCAATAGCAGCTATACACTCCGCTGCCTTGGCCTGGACCTTTACGGATCGCGCTTTCTTCCCTCCTCCTCCACTTCGAACAATTTCGATGAGGGATGGAAGACAGGACACATCACTCCCCCGAACAGTGTCATCTCCAACAACTAATGCTATAGCAGCATTTCGATACGATGTCAACCCATCATCTTTATCTTCAAAGCCTAATCCCGTCGACGTGGCTGTACTATTACTGCACTGCTGCAACGTTCGTCCACTCCCCCGCGGATCAGTCAAGAGCGGCGAAATCAATGACAATATGAACGAACACCCCATCATTGATACCGACTCATCGGCAGAAATTAGCAAGTGTGCCAATGCCGGAAGGCCGGACCCACCAACATTGGAAATAATGGCATCAACAATAGCTGAATCACGCTCCGTGCCCCTCCCAACCCGTGATAATCGTCTCCCCTTCCCCGGAGAGTGATGTAAAGCCAGGCCAATTTCACGAGTGGCAATAACAATCGCCTCCAATGCCGACGTGGCATGAGCACGAGTCTCACCATCGTCCGAATTGAGAAGACTAACAAGTATCATAATTCCTCCAGTGCTGACCAACTGAGACGTGAAAGATTCATACTTTGACGAGGAGGATGCGACGACACTACAAGCTCGTCGTTGATCTTCCGTAATTAAATGACGTAAACATGCCGTAGCCCATCGTTGCAACGATGGTGAAGCCGATGATGTTGCATGATCCAACATGGATCGAAATGCTCGATGAATATCAATCTGAATCATTATATCTTCATCCCTTCTTCTTTCATTATTATACTCAATACCAATAGTATCGACATCCACCGGTCCACTACCACTTTTGACATTATTCTCATCCTCTTCTAACCCCTCCTTCATTGATAAAGCACTAGCAATAAAATTGGGATCAGTAATGTAATAAATCACCTTGACAGCCTGTTCTTGAGCACTTAATGTTCGAATATCATTTCCATTCCATTCTAGGATTTGGAGTACATCCTTGACATAATTCTGTCTGTTGTTGTTGTTGTTGTTGTTACTGCTGCTCATATTATCAGTGTTGGTTGTGACGATGACACTCTTTCTACGATCGGATAATGATCGTATCGAATTGGTTGACTCTGATTTAATCAATTTTTCCTCCTCCTCCTCCTCATTATTATTATTATTTTCATCATCATCATACACACCATCATTATTCACAATAACCAAATGTCCCAAAAGAGCCAACGCAAATGAATCATCCCCCACCACATTCCCCAAAGTTAATAATGTCGCAAGTACTCGAATTGCATATTCACCCGTTTTGCGTCGTTTCAAATGTCGTGATACTGCCGGGACTAATACATTGGCCGGTATGGTCATCTTGTTGGTAAAGGATGTAGTAAGTGGTTCAAGTAACATAGCATCAATATCGGTAGAGAGGGAGGAGAGGGATGCTGCCACCATATCCAATGTAATTTGTTGTTGTTGTTCTCCATTATGATTGCTACTACTACCATCCTCCTCCTCCTCCTTCTTCTTACCATCATCATTATTATTATCCTCATCATTATCAATATGATACAATTGCAAACTCGTTAAATATCGTCTCAAACTAAAATAATTCCCCCGTTTCACATCTTTCATACAATCATTACAAACTCTCACAGGTTTCGTAAATTCTTCCCCCTCCAATGGCAATATTGTTCGATGAGAGGAACACATATCACAGAATATATCTCCACATAATCGACAGTGATGACGACGACGTCGTGTGTAATAATAGCTGAAGGGGATGAAGCAAGATGGACAGTTTGGACGGAGGGAATCGGGGATGGTTAGAACTATAAAGTCTAGTCTTGGTGGTGGTGCTGATGTAGCGATTGTTCCTTGTTGTTGTTGTTGTTGCTGCTGCATTCTTGATAGAGTGTGATGGTTATTATTATTATTATTGTTGTTGTATGGATGAAGATGATGATTGCTGTTGGTACCATTGTATCGTGAGCCAGAATGTGGGTCATCATCCCAATACGAATGACTTCCAAATTGATTTAATTTCATAATCGATGCAGCAGTGTCGTAGTAGTTGTTGTTGTACTCTTCTTGACCGTTGGAATTCTGAAATGATTGATCCTTCCTGGTTGTTTGCGGAGTATTACTATTATTATTATCATTCCCACCACCGCTAGGACGCTCCCAAGTGGTAATCTGTCGAATATGATCGATATAAAATAATCTACCGGACTTATCTGTCATTTCCTCCCAGCCATCGGGGAGCGGTTGTGGTTGTTGAAGTCGTTGCTGTGTGATCCTATTATTATGATTAGTGTTATAGTCAGCAGATCCACGATTGCCATTATTTACAACCGACAACGATGAAGACGATGTAATATTAGTAGTAGCATTTTCATTGCTAGTAGAATTCGTCGTCGTCGTCTTCCAACCAGCTGGAGCCTCCCATTGTGTCGTTCGCGTATATCGATTGGCGTAGAAAGTTCTCCCGCTTTGGGGGTCGATGGATTCGATCCATCCGTCGAGGCTCATGATGATTGTCGTGAATAATATGATCAGCAAGATGCTTGATTGATTTGCTGAGAATAAGATAACAGATAGATTTTATTGCATCTCTCTCAAGAGAGAGGTTGTCGAGCACGACTGATTGATGATGAAGGCAATCAATGCAAGTATGTAAGTAGTGTATGATTTAGATAATAAAAAATACTGTTGTTTTTACTTATCAGCTGTAGGTTTTATTGTGATGAAAAATAATAGGAAATGCAACGGAAAACGGAGAAAACGGTCAGGCAGGAGAGGAAGGGAGAAAAGAGGGAGCACGGGCGTCCTCGCCTGGCATCAACGAGCCCCCCCATAGACTCATCAAACAACAACACTACTGCTACTGAGCACTGAGGTTTATCATTCTCTCCAACATTCAAGGATGTGCCAAGTGCCGAGTTTAAGGAGTTGTATTATTGTCTTGCCAGATGGATTAGTTAGTAGCGGATTTATTTGAAGAAATATGTACAATACTTGGAAAGTAAGGATAGAAAGTATGTCAATGAACATTCTCTCTCTCTCTCTCTCTCTCTCTAGATTGAGCTTTTGGCGTCTTGATCTGTCACGGCATGGGCTTGAGCTATTCACTATGGTACTTTTACCTATCAACCCACATATGGCAACAACGGTTAACCATAATATGTATTTTCAGTTCATGATTTGAATGAAGTTCACGTGAACTGACGTAATACTTATAGTACTGACGTACTAAATACCTCAGTGTCTTTTAATACTAATTCCCATAGTAAATAAATATGCTTACTTGATCTACTTTACAAAATCTCAAGTGCAGACAATTATTTAGTAGTATTACAAAAGTACGTCACGAGGTTGACATCCCGAGTGCCGAGTGTAAGGTATGGTTCCTCGCAAAGGCAAAGCGTGACGCCTTTGTGCACCCCTTCCCAACACAACGGTGAAGTCATAATAACAGCAAGCAAAAGATGGTTCCCAACAACAAATACACAGCCCCAAAGGAGCATGATACTAACGCCATAAGGGTTCCAACAACGACAAATGCATCCCTCAATCCAGCACATGACCAAGAGATCGATCTACGTTGGATGAACGAGCAGGACGTGAAGTCACTGCAAAAGAGTGGTGAGTATGATTCAAAAGTGCTCTATCGTGAGCTGACAATCGAAGAAAACACAACTGACAAGTGCATCATCTACTGACTTTAAACGGATCCATCTCACTCCCTCCATTCTTACAATCTCTGTCTCCATTCTTTCTCTCCAGACCCATTCATGTACTATTCCATTCCAGGAGTGCTTCAGGCATCGTTCAATCTTGAGGAGGTGGACTACTCCGACATCGCATCTCTAAATCGTCATGCTAATTCTCATCCCCCCGCAAGAAGGCCGTCTCGACAATTACAAGAAGAAGTAGAGGATGACGCAGATGCCAGTGCAAGCAAGGTGTCTCGAAGGACTCGCATCTCGTTCGAGTGTCATCCAAACGTGCTCTTTGAAGGAGTCATGGATGAGATGGAGCAAGAGTTTGGTGACGATCTGGATGATATTGATATCGTATCGATGCTTGGTAGTAGATTGTTCGGTCCAATGAGCAGTGATTGAATGACATCATAAATGTGTGGCTCAGTATCATTACCATTACGACGTAAAAGAGTTATCTAGCTTCTTTCGAATACTCTTTATAAATCTTACCATGTACTTTGATGACTCGCCAAACAATCATAATACCTTGTGTATGTGAACTAGCAAGACAGCCCATATCTAGTCCTTTGCCACCTCCTACACAATATTGATTGATGTTGCCCGTTCTATCGTGTGTTGCTTATTTCATTTGACGACGAAATAATATGGCCAGTCTTTGCCTTCTCCTCCTTGCTATCCTATCAAAAAGGAAGGAGGCTAATGGGAGTAAAAGTGCATATAGATATAGCTGCGACATGTCGTCTTCTATCACTTCTTCGTATCATTTCTGTGCATGTTGTGGATGGTTGTTGTTGTTGTTGTTGTGTGGTAGGTGGCAGCTATGAAGACTAATGAAGCATCCAATTGCTGTAAGTACCTACACAATACAATACTCGTTTGTTCTTTTTATATATATAAGTATCTACTGCAGGGGGGAAGATTCCTGGATGGAAGCGAAGATTCATCATAAGTATTCTCCAGATGATTCAGATACACATCTACCATACCGGAAGTTGCGATCAGAAATGAAAGATTATTTACCCCTCTCTCTATCTATTTCTATTTTCTAAACCACCTTGCAAATGACGACGAATATTCTGGTGTATGGAAGTTGCGCGGTTGTTAACAATGATGTACATAGATAGTGGAGCTCGCTCACCATCTCACCATCAATGCCTTAAGTGTGTCTGTGCCTATCTTCAGTGTTGTTAATTCGAAGCGTTCCTATGTCACATCATTTTTTAAATCTCTCTAAAAGACAGCTAAAAGACAGAAGCACCTCGATTTCGAAAGAAGTAATGTCTGTCATCCGTTTTATGTCTAAAAATTTGTCTCACACCATGATTAGAGATTGAAATGGTGAGCAGACTATCAAAACTATTGGATGAACGAAAAAACCCTTTCTCACAACTTTCAGCTTTTTAAACGGAGACGACGGATCGATGGAGAGAATAAGAATCGATGTCCTACATACGATACCTTTCGGAAGCCGCACTGTGTTGGTCAAATCAATAAGTTGTATACAGCCTAATCTGAAGAACGATATCTTGTATGTATCATGGTGGACGCTGCCGCATACTACACGCAGCAACAACTCCCCCCCGGAGTTTTCGTAGACAAACAAACCTCTCTACTCCTCGCTCCAGCCTTGGATGAGGACTTGGAAGAAGCGGCATCGGTCAATAATGATAATACGAAAAGTAATGTCAACGACAATAATAACAGCAGCTACTGCACCCAATCCCGAGGTGGTGTCTCTGCTCATAATGGCGCTGATTCACCACGAGTCGAAAACGATGAAGAATTCTACGTGGAAGAAGACATGAACTCTCTTCTATCCTCCAGTTATTTCAACGACGGCTGCGGTGACACCATCTACGATGACGACGATGATGATAGTGTCTCTACACTCGGCACGTCCCTTCGTCCCGGTGCCAGTAGTAAGAGTGGCGGTAAGAAGAAGAAGAAGTTGGGGAAACTTCAATGGCGGCCGCCGGGCATGTCCAAACGAACCAAAAAGCCTGTCAGTCCCTCACCATCTTCCTCCGGGGGGGGGAATAACAATTATGACCCAACCACATCATCTAGTCGCACTAATAATGATCACTTCAGCAGCAATGACAGTGTCTTTGGACAACAATCCGTCTACACATTAAAAAGTGCACATACGTCATTTAGCAGTAATACTCAAAAGGCGGGCAATCGGGCGAGTGATAACAATCATTCTTCGCAAAATAAGAGAAAGATTAGTCAACGTTCGCCAAGGAGTATCTTTCGTAGCGGGAAGAAGGAACAGACACCTCCTCTTCCTCCATCTGTTGTCGTTCGGTGCAATAGTAGTAGTAGTGGTGGTGTCAAGCAGTCAGAAGAGAGTGGAGCTGCAGATGATCAGCTTGATACTATCATTGACATCGCATCATCTATTACTGCTGAGAACAACAACAACAACAACAACAGCAATAATAATAATGAGACCTTCAAGAGATCAAGACGTTTACGCCTCCTAATTCAACGACAAGAAGAAGAACGACTACGAAAACAAGAGGAGGAGGTAAAGCGACAATTTGACTCTCATCACGCATCATCATCATCATCATCACCACCACCATCATCATCATCCAACGCCAATAACAGCAATTCAGTAGCAGATGATGCTTCAGTGGAATTGATGTCCTCTCCAAATTCCGTGGTGGATATTAATGTGTTGGACGAGGTTAGTTACAAGATGCAGTGTGTAGGGTTGGAACCAATTGGTGAAAATAATGATGATAGTCCAAACAACAACAATAACAACAACAATACTACTAGTACAGACGACACCACTTCCAAACGAACACTCTTCCAAAATAACCATGACGACGACAATGAACGAAAAGCAGGACCTATCGATATTGACACATGCTCTCCCCACCTCCCCTCACAACACCCACCAATGAATGAAATGGAACGTCGTAACCTAGCCGCCATGCACAAACTTGGGTACACCCACATCCGCAACAATGAAATCACCCAAGCCATTACCATCTTTACTGAAATCTTACGTGGACAAAAAGAACGACATGGCAAACACTCGTTACAGGCTGCCATGGCCATGCATAATTTAGGTGTGGTGTATGTCAAGTCGAATCAATATTATGAAACTAGTAAGTTGTGTGAAATGGCATCCAAGATTCGAAGGGAGGAATTGGGCAAGGATCATTTGGATGTAGCTGTATCCTTGGCACAGATGGGTGTGGCATTGATGGAATTATCCAAGTATGAGGATGCTTTGGTGGTGTTCCAAGAGGCGTTACGCATACGACGATTGAATTTTGGACATGATTGTAATCATACGTTGATTGTACGGATATTGAATAATATTGGATGTGCCTTGTTTGAAATGGATAAGATGGAGGAGGCGCGGGTGGCCTTTGAGGAGACGCTGTGTATGCAACGTCAGTTGATGAAGGAGGATACTACTGCCAATACCAATAAGAGTGAGAAAGACAATGGTGGTGGGAAGGAAAAGAAGGTGAATTTGGCAAAGGGTCGAAGTTGTGGTAGTAGCGGTGAATTATCGTCATCGGGAGGTGGTACTACAGATCAGAAGAAGGGTTCGAATCAAATGTTGTTGAGTGTAGCATTGACTTTGTGTAATCTTGGTTCGATCCATCTTCGGACGGGGAAGTTAGATGCGAGTTTTGTGGTATTTAAGGAGGCATTGTTGGTAAGTGATTTGTGAAGCTGGTGATTGAGCATGTTTTCTCTGTCCGTCCTCCTCTCTCCCTCTAACTTGACTCAATCTTGCTTTGCCATTTCTTGCTCCCCATATCAGATTCAAGAATCAGTCCTTGGGGGGAAGCATAAGGTTGTTTTGAATACAAAAGACAGCTTAAATTTTGTCAATCAATGCATTAAGAGTCGTGATTCGCCTCCGCCGCCACCATCTACTCCACGCGAAGCTAAAGTGGCCGAGGCTGAGTCAAAGTCTTCTACAGCACCAGAGAAATCTTCTTCATCTTCAATGTTTGGATTTGGATTGTTTGGCGATTATTTAACGTGCAATGTTGCAAAGGAGATAGAAGCATGGGTAGAAGAAACAAAGATGTTTCCAGATAGCGTGCGATGCAACGAAGTTTTATAAAAGTGTGTGTTTATGTCCTTACACCAAGTCGAAAGACTCTTTCTGTCTACTTTGCTTGCCATGATTTGCGTGAATAGCGTGAAATACCCAATCGTTGCCTCTGCCACCAGCAAGGCGAAGTATCTCAACAAAAGTGTCGTTTTTGTTAGATAGTAATAGAGACATGTGAACAGCCTTCTCCTTCTCGTGCACTTGTGTCACGCCCACAATCTACTTCATCCGCGTACATTGAGGCAGTCTTGAAAGAGCTCAAACTCATCTTGATTGTCCGAGGAGTCCAGTCATTGGAAGTTGTAGAAAAGCAAATATTTCTGCGCTTGAAGACAAGTGTTCAATCTCTTTCTCTTTTATTCTTTAGATTCTAATCCTAGGTAGGAAGGGCAAAACCTCACCTTTCGGTTCAAGTCTTCTCCCGAAAGTGGAACGGTCCAGATACTTAACATGTTGCTGAGACTTTTTTACAGTTTTGGTGGCTTCTCTTTCCTTTAGTTCATGTCAAATTTGATCCATCGGACTAGAAGGGTTTCGACGAAGAATTCAACATACTCAAGATATGGGTCTTCCAAATGGAGAATGGAGGTGTTGTTGCTCGATAAAAACTGCTCTGCTCTCTCTCTCGCTAGAGAGAGACGTCATCTCAGCAAATACTATTTGAAGCAATTGATATTTATCTTTAAACGACACTTCCGTCACATCAGCAATACAATACCGTCTTGGCCTCTCCAACGGGTAATTTTATTCGGCCTTCTTATCCACCGTATGAGAACCAAACTTCTCAAAATGAGGTTTTGAATATCCTCGAAGCACAGCTCTTGCGCAATCGCTAATGTCTGTATCAGGAATGTTGTCATGAGCTTCGTCATCGTCCTCATCTACAAATATATTCATTTTCTTCAAACAAAGCTGTTCAATTTCAATTACCGTGTGCTGCTTTCCAACTATCGCCCTCCACTCCATTGCAAGCGACATCCCTCTGTCAAAGTTTGGGTTTGGGTTCTTCCTCGGGGACTGGACTGTATTTTCTCTAGCATCGTGGAAAATTATGTCATCTCTTTTGATGACGTTCAAGCTATCCTCGTGAGTGGAAACAACAGGAATCAACATGCAGCTCGGTCGTCTGCTGTCCCAGTCCTTCGCTGCTTGGCACCAAAGATATTCCAGTCCTCTTCTTGACGAGTCATCGAGCAAACCTGAGCCTGAGGCAAAGACACGTTCAAACAAGTGTTTAGCAAACATACCATCCAGCAGCACGAAATAAGTCTCCACAAAGGGGACTTCGACTGGTTCGATGCTTTCAAACTTATCAAACATTCGGCAATGCCAACGTCCACTTTGTTCACTCCAATGAAGCAACCAATGATTGGCATCATGAAACTGAACATCCTGAGACTTCTCCTTCAGAGTGCTCCAGATCATATGATCCTTCTGGGTGGATCGAAGTGGGGCCGAAAGCACAGCATTATTGGTCTGTTCTACAAACGTTCTCCACGGGAAGCCGTTGAGTCTCTGGTCGTTATCCTTGAATAGTATCAAGTCAAATTGTGCGAGCTTTCCAAGAACGTCTCCAACAAATAGAAACTTGTTGAAAGCTTTGGAGTAAACCTTAGTGTGAAGATGAACGTAGGACGGAAGCCCAGATGCAGCCTCTTCAAAGAGCGTAGTTAAATACGCGTCTGCAGCAACAACAATCTCCCATTCACACACTCGGTGGAACTTACAGACAGCATGGATGTCTTGAGTGATCACTTCAATCTCTCTCTCAATTTGATCTTCAATACTGATATGCACATTCATTACAACGAGCAAAGAACGGTTAAATAGATAAGCTGGTGGGGGTCGACTCTTCATAGCTAGCTGCTCTCTTTCTTTTCCAGCAACAATCGAATATGGATCTGCCCAACGCCCTTCCACCTGGTGCTTCTGAATTGTTGAGTCTAGTTGAGACGTATCGACCCAAAGCCCAGTGGAATAGTATGTGTCTCCTATAAAAGTGTATATAGCTTCATCAGCTACCACAGAGGGAAATTCCTGAACACTCCAAACAGAATCGCCACTTAAAGTAGTAGAATGGACTTTCCCAAGAAGAGTTTCCATCCCTGACCTATTGATCAGATATGCTCTGGACGAGTGATGGTAGCGCTGCCAGCTGATAAACGGTTCATGCATCAGAGAACCTTGCATAACAACATGAGGGTTGTTGGTTGCAAGTTGCAAGACCTTCCAGCCCGTTGGAGCCTGTGCAACATAGGCGTCAAATGCATCACAAAAGACACTTGACAGCAATGCATCGTCTTCAACGATCAGTGCTGTCTCACGCCCGTCATCATAAGCCTGTTTGATGGCCTTGAGGTGAGAGAGAAGACATGCAGCTTCATTGTAAGTATAAATGTTTTCAGGGTGCTTCTTGAAAGATGGCTGTCCGTTTCCAGGGTAAATCGTGATGTCTGGATGAAAGATAAGCTGCTCTGAGTTAATCAAGTCAGAAGCTTCCTTTGCCCCAGAAGCAGCAATACGACGTTCGTTGACAATTCCTGACTTTTTCATGGATTTCTCGAGGGCCTTTCTCCTTTCCTTCGACTTATCTAAATTGATCCAGTAAATCGATGGTAGGTGATGACAAGAACCAACCTGCTCATTTTTATCATCCCTTCTGAGGCTGCGGGAACGAAGCAGGGTCGATTGTTCCATGTCCATGATGTGCTCTGATTCTGAATCTGAATGGTGAAAATGACTGTAGCGAGCATTCTTCTTCAAATAACTTCTGAATGGGAAAGACAGGAGCATGAAAAGAACAATTGCTGACGCTCCTCCTACTCCTATCATGGAGGATTTGTCTGACTTGAACTTGAAAGATACAAAATGCTTGCCTGTCTTCTTCTTACTCTTTTCCTTGCCATCTGAAGTCGATGATAGCAATAATGAGCTGTTCAACATGTGGTTTCCGTCACCATGGCAATGGCCATCTTGGTCTCCTGCTCGGCGGCGAAGGAAGACAGATTGTTGTTCAGGGAAAGTAGAAGTAGGAAGTATTTTCATCATGGTCATGGTAGGTCAACAATAAAGTGACTCTCTTCAATGTTGAGATGTGATGCGATGTTGGTGGCGTTGGCGTTGATGTCGAAGTTGAAACTTTTTGTAAGTGCATTCTGTGTCGTGAAAAAGAGTATAGAGGAGACAGAAACACAAAACAAGATCGCGAGATCAGCAGAAAGCAGTGTTGGAGGTGGTGGTGGAGTGCAAGTGCAAGCAGCAGCTAGCTCTGGGTCATCGCGAGAGCCTAGAGCCTAGAGCCTAGAGCAGTCACCATAAATGGAAAAACAAAATACGCAACTTCGAACTTACTATTGGCTTTGAATTGAGTGCAATTGCTATTATTATGAGCAGAGAGTATGTCCATGTCAATGGTGGGAAGACAGGGAGAGAAGGTGGGGACCGTCGATCGCCGAACAACTTATGTAGAGTGTCTATGAGAAAGCGAGCGAGAAAGGAGGTAGAGGACACTTGGGGATGGGCGTTCGTGGGCTATCAATGTACGCCAACCCACACGGGCGGCCGGCCCCAGATATTTACGATCTTGAAAAATCACACTTCAACCATGACACAGCGAACTACTATCACGTTGATCACCCTCCTCGTGATCGCCATCATCGGCATCACAACCGGATACTCAACTCCTAACTCGTCGTCGTCGTCATCTCAAACAAAAAGCCGCATCATAAGCCGTCAATCTTTCCTCACCTCCATTGCCACAACGTCATGCATCACCTTCCTCGGAACACAACCAGCCTTTGCAAAAGAGGTCGATCCTGCCGTCAAGGGAACTAAGAATGATCCAGAATTTCAAGCATGTCTTTCTAATTGCATGTACGAATGTACTAAACCAAAGGGTGCTGAACAGAAGAGTAGGGGGGAATGTCTACCTGAATGTAAAACTAAGTGTGCCAAAACTAAAGAGCAGGCAGGTGGAAAGATTATGGATAGAATGTAAGAAAATGAGGGTTTAAGCTGTTATAATGGTGGCTTAGTAGTAGTAAAGAAAGGCGAACTCAGAGAAAAAGTGCTGGAGCGGAGAGAGGATGGTGAGATTTACTCAGGTTTTCTCTCTTGAGATTTTTTCTTCAATATTCATATTGGAGGTGGGGGGGGAACGATGTGAAGAATACATGCGTGGGAAATGAGTAATAAAAAATCAACAATTGATTTGTCAGTTAGGGATGATATTTAGATTAGCGATTTTTAATATCAGCATCTTATGGGGGGTTTCATTGGCAGCTATGTAGCTAAGTACAGAACACGTGCAATGAAACATGATTAGTAATACTGATACCATTCCTTTTTTGAAGCTAAAGTAAATGATAGCGAAACCAAATTCTCAGATGCCAGTCAGTATGAATTTGCCAAAGCCATCATTTGCACCTGCTTTTCGGAAGCATGGCAGATTCTTGCCTCTTGCTTCTTTACGAATGTTTTCCCCCGCCGACGACGTACGGACACCCATCACCCTTTTTTTCTCTATCTAACAGCTGAATTGAAGCATTGAGAGCGAGTTGAGAGGGCCATTGATGATTGCCATCCATCCATCATAATGCTGAGCTATTGTTGTAGCTGCAGCCATCCGATTAATAATAAACATTATGCGCAATTTAGCTGTCTGCACATCCTTAGTAACTGCAGCAACTCGATCCCTCGCACTTACCACTCCTACCACACGTCTCGTGTCATCATCGTCAGTATCCACAAAAATGGTTGATTTTCGTGAGCTCACAAACCAGCTGGTTGCAAAAATGAAGCTAGAAGATGATCTCCGCAACAAAGCATACGATAGGAGCTGGGAATTAAACGAGGCTTTAATTCGTGTAGAGATGGCCCATGAGGATGTAATGTCATCGTCTCCAGATAAAAAGCAAGGAGAATTGATTTCATTTCTTGAAAAGGAAGAAGAATCACTCGACAAACTGTTCCGGGAGACTGCTTTATCACCGGGCATGTATAACAACATCGTTCATAATCCAAGTAGTAGTGGGAATGATGAAATCACTGCTGTCCATGCACGTGCACCACGACGCGGAAATATTGACTCAAAGATGGAGAACTACGCCAGATACAAGTCGGTTAGATATTACCTTGCTACTGAAAATGGGTTACTCTCGCCCAATGCACCCTGCTTCTCCTCTGGTAGCAGTAGTGCTACGAGGAATATACTCACCGATGAAGAGTACATTGGAGGAGCTTGCATTGGTTTATGTCATGACTTATCAAAAATAGCCATATCACGTGCCTCCAACGCAATGTCAGACCCAACTGCAGTTCAATTCGTTCAGAATGCACGTGATACTGTATCGAATATATTACAAGAGTTGTTAGAATTTGATTGGAGGAATAGTCCATTGAGACGAAAATATGACTCTACCAAATACGCTTTAAAGCAGTTGGAAACTGTGTTGTACGAGCTGTCTGTTGCTGGAGCGTTGGGCGGACAAGAGGTAGGAGGTGGACCGAAGAATAAGCGTATCAAAGTGGATGAAAACAGCCAAGGAATGGTAGAAGAAGAAAAATGCAACGATTTGGAAATGGAACCATCAGCATTAGATGCATTCAAGCAAGAAATCGCAAAAATAAAGGAGAGAATGGATTACAGGGATAAGCTTCGTGAAAATTTGATCAAAACATCACGCGATGGACAAAAATCTGCGAAGGTAAGTATTCTTCTCTCTCGTGGTGTTGTCCAAATGCATACTGCTGCCATACTCTATCAAATGCTTACATATGCACAAAATTTTGTCATAACAATCTGCCTAAAGAATGCTATATTTGCGTTGCATCGAGGCAACACCAAGAGTGCGGCAAAGCTCCTCGAAGACTGTGAAAATTGCGTGAGAAATGACTTGTTCCCAATCGTACAAGAGGATCCCACACTTAGAGGTGGCTCCTTTTCCAATGTTCTTGAGGAGTATGTGGAAGGCAAGTTGTTTTATTGTTGGTTACATGGTGACGGCGGAGAAGAAGAATCAGGAGGTGTTTCCAACAACAACAAGCCGGCTGGGAAAATTCTAATGTTTGATGAAATTCATCTGCCTATCACTGTGGATGAATATATAGGAGGATTATGCGACCTTACCGGTGAGATTGGAAGATTTGCAGTTGCTCGAGGAACTGTGAGAGATAAAGAAAGTGTCAAGCTATGTCTTGAAACAAGCAAGAACATTTGCATGGCGATCAAGATGGCAGGAAAACTACCAGGCAATATCAATAAAAAGATGAATCCGCTTCAGAACACTGTTGACAAGATAACTCGTATATTGTATGAGCAGTCATTGATGGAGATGGCAGGGAGGAAGTTTATTAGCTCGATGGAGGAAGGAGAGTTTGATGCAGAAGACTAGATTGAAATATTCAGAAACTTGACTCTACTTCAGCTTTAGTATTTAATCTTAACTCTTTCTAGAAACACTTAACTTTTTTAATGCTACACACAACAAATATCTCTTCTTCATCGGGCAACTTCGCCATGTCCATTCTCAACTGGAACCTTCTCGTCAACCTCATCTTCATCCTGGAGAGAACTTTCCTCAGGTATGACACTACTGAAAATGCTACCTTTGACGACAACACCAGTTCCGTTTTCAACATCAACAGGACTTTCCTCCTCGTCATCGCCTGACGTAACATTTGGATTTACATTATCATCGTGCGGACGTTCCTCCTCTTTTTGCTCCTCTGAACCCAAATCTGCTACTGAACTAACATTCAATGAGCTTCGTATGGAAAACGAGCTTTTCCTCGAAGCAGCAGACGTTCTTCCATAAGGAAGAACAGAAAAGTTCTTTCCACGTGCCGTCGCTTCAACTGTTGGTCTGTCGAATCCACCACCGCGGAAAATCATTGCAAAGGCCTTGCAGCGTCCCCATTCGGGATGTCTCTTTCGGTAAGAAATCCACCTTGGGCGCATATACACCAAGTAATTCAGAAATCCCTGCATGGGCGTAAAGATGGCCATGAGTAAAATGAGTGGATAATAAGTCTTGGACCAAATCGTTTGAATGAAACGCGTCAGAGTTGCAGGCGTCCAAGAGAAGAAAAATGCCAGCAGATAATATAATGCCTGGGAGGAAACTTGCTTGGAATGTTTCCTATCACTCTCCTCCTTTTCCCTCTTCTTGCGCTGTGCACTATTCGTCGGTTCATACGTTGCTGTGGTAACAGATTTCCATTTGGACGATGCCTTTTCCGTCTGAACAACTGCCATGTAGGTTAGCAACATGGCCACTCCACTTAAGAAAATGGCCGCCCAGAGGGGACCATAAAAGAATGCCCAGCGGTAAATATTTTGATTATTCCCCCTTTCACAGTCATTGACGCCATTATTTCGATGACTCCCCTTGCACCCAAGGGGGACGGAAGCAATCCAACACCACAGATTCGCATTATTCAATAAAGTTAAACCCAGTGCGGCGAGGGAAGTACCCGAAGCCCAAAGTAATGGCACAGAGTGTAGATATTTTTCAGCCTTTTTCATCCGTTTCTCCTTCCATTGGTATCGAATGATTAGAAGATAATACAATGCCAAGGCAGCATTGTACAATGGCGTAGCGATGCCAAACTGAATGAAGAATCCCTGAGCCGTACACGATGCGGTAGTACCGCTGGGAGCAAAGACATTGGCCGTTCCCCTTGGGATTGGCCAGGTGCTTAAAAAGTACCAGAACGACGTGTTAAAATCGCAAATGGACATGGCAAGAAGGAGCCTATGGTAAACCCTTTGCCTCTTCTTGGGGTCCTTCAGGACCTCGAATATGATGAGGCCAGAGCCAATCATGGAGAGGACGCCCGTGAAATGGGGCCATACTGAGAGATGTATTTGTTGGATGTCTGTGTACGTCGGCATTATCTTTTATCGAATTTTTCTACGCGGTGGACACACATTTGGTAGTTCTTGGTTCTGCGGCGTGTGTGAGGCGTGTGTGAGGCGTGTGTGGGTAGATGGTGCTGGTGTGACACGCTAAGCACGACCGGCGGACTTTTCAGTTTAGCAAGAGCATCGGACATAAAAAAGTGAGATGTGATCTTCACACCTGTACGTTCTTTCAGCGACAGTCGGCGAGAGGTACCCTAACCACTCACGCACCACATTAGCCAACAAAAAATGAAAAAACTCCATTATCTAGACGAAGGACAAAGGACGAAGGCGACAAGCAACACCCCCACCCAGCAACAATGGCTAACGCATACTCACAATTTAGTAGTACAAATGTTGCTGCTAGTGATGATGCCACCGAACAATGCAATGACGACATTCTTGACGAAGATGTGAGAACCGTTGAGACATCATCCACTCAAGATGGAGAAGTAATAATCATCAAGATCGGCGGATCATCCATAACAAATAAGGCAACAGAAGAGACACTTAATCAAGATGCAATCAACTGGTTTGCCAAGTTGATTTCTGCTTCGGTGCATACGTCATTCCTATTCAGTGAGAAAGAAAAAGAAGACCATGATACTGTGACAACAACAACATCATCAACACAAGAGGCAAGGAAGAAACCAAAGTTTGTAGTGGTACATGGCGCAGGGTCATTTGGACATCATTCTGCAAAACGGTATGGATTGCAATGTGGCAAGGCGGCATTATTGAATAGTTATGGCGGTGAATCATCACCTGCTGCCGATGTAAAGTGTAGCAGAAGCAGCAACAGCAGTCTACTAGAACGAAGGAAGCGATTCCAAATGGAAGCACTCTCCAAAACCCGTCACTCTGTTCAAAAACTAAATGCTGCCATGGTCGGTTCTCTTCTTGATCATGGTGTTAATGCATGTGGTATCTCGCCAGGGGTCTCTATACCTGACATGCGGGCATATGGAAGTTCCACTACCAATAATGGTAAAAACAATCAAGGTGGTGGTGATGGTAGTGTTGCCGCCATGGATTTACTGTGTGAAGCTATTAATCAATCACTTCACGCAGGATTGCTCCCAGTTATTCATGGTGATGCATGTTTATTAGATGACAACCATGCTGGGATATTAGGAGGGGATACTCTCGTGGAGGGGCTTGTTGGCTCAGAGAAAATGAAAGACAACGTTCACAAGGTGATATTTATTACCGATGTTGCCGGTGTATTCAGTTCAGATCCAAAGACAAATCAGGATGCTAAGCTAATTCGGTCGTTGAAAGTGGATATGACGACTGGTGAGGTTGCTATTGATAACAAGGACAATGGTGATGTGGCTCAAATGGATGTAAGTGGCAGCAGTCATGCCCACGATGTGACTGGGGGTCTAAAAGCCAAGCTAGGAGCAGCAGTCACTGCAGTACAATGCGGAAAAGAAGTTATTATTGCCAAGTGTTGTTCAACAAGTGCGGAGAAGTTCGTCCAAGGAGATTATTCTTCTGCCGAGAAAGGAACACTAATATCGAAGAAACGTTTCTAGGACAATTATGCGGATTACAGTAATACTCATTTTCTTTCTTGCAAGTTCATTTTCAAGGGATCGGGAAAGAGCAAACTTGCGATCTCTTGCTTGGAAACGTCCACCAGACGTGCAGTACAATCATTTAGACCGTATCCAATCACCACCTTCGATGGGTCACCAACCTTCTCTACCAAGGTTGACACGAAACTTATCTGTGGACATTCAAATGCTTCATTGTGTTGCCTCAGTTTTCGGTTTTTAGTTAGCACAGAGTTGGGGTTGACCATTCCCTCATTTTTATCAGCATAACCCAAGCAAAAGTATCCGGATTGTGCACGCAAATTGAAAGGAACCATAGGTTCAAAAGCGTACAAAAAAGAGACGTAGTGTTGGAAAGGAATCAGTGCCTTATCACTTTCTGGCACGCTTTGGTCGCTGTACCAAGTTCTATGAAGGCTAGGAGAGTGTGCAATTCCAACGAGTAAGTATGCGTGGTTTCCAGTCTTCATTGAATTACCCGCCGGTAAGAATTCACTTTTACTCAATTGAATGCAGCATGCTCCTCCATGCCCAACAGGTTCGAACGGCTCAAATGGTGCACTGTCACCAGGAAACCAATGTTCGTCAACGGTAGAAAAACTAGCGTGCGGTGATTTGTTGCTTATCGTCGCATTTTTATCTCTCACCTTGCGTATCATTATACCATCCATCATATGATTCCTTCGAGGTCGTGTCTTAAGAGGCTTCCTTTTTAACATTTCGATCTCATCCGGATATATTTGGGATACCTTGTGGTACGGATTGATATTGATTTCAGCATAAATAGAATCAGGAGCATACGGATGGGTCGCATTAGGAATTGTAAAGAGAGCGAAATTCTTGCCTCTATGACCTCCACTCCAAATCGTATTGAATTGGTGGAGGATAGTGATATCTAGCTTTTCACCTCCATACAGAGGCTTGACATTGAACACTCCCTGGGTTGTGAAACTTTGATCATCCTCCTTGGCAAAGTCCTTGGATCGTATCATCAACTTGGTAATGATGACGGTGTCGGAATTTATGTTTAAATAAACATCGCCATTCAGTATAGAAAGACGATAATCCATAAAAGTTGGCTCAACAGCAGAGTTTTTACCCTCCCTTTGCAATTTCATCTCTCTTGCTAGATCAATTACAGCATCGTAGCCTGGAATCATTTGATAGTTTTCATCTAGTAAAGCTATTCCTAGATGGTTTGTGCTTGTCCACATCATGGAGTCCCAGATTTCTCTTCTCTTTGATTTCAGATTTGAGTAGACCTCTTCTTTGAAACAGTTATTCGCCGGAGTCACACGAAGCGTCGTTAAGTACGCAGCCTCAGGTGGTAGATGCGGTTTCATCTTAGGTGGTATTTGAACCAAACTTGGATTGTACTCTACCAAGAAAGGGATATATACGTCCTTTTCTCCACTTGCATCATATTTCTCGGTAAGAAACACTTCGATGTCATCGTGTCTACGTGATGGAATTCGAAGCTCTTCTGGAAGAGATGGTAGAGCAAGCGTTACGCTTTTACTAATCTTTGGTCCAACCTTGTCAAACCTCCAATATTTGGTATCAAATCTCTTGTTTCCTTCTTTCGTGATTGAATCGTCTTCATCAAAGAAACGTTTCCAACACTTATCGACATCACAAATTTCACAATCTTTGTACTTTTGTGCAACCACCTTATTGGACTCGAGTATTTTCTCAAGAATTGTCATACCATTCTCCTCTTCTATAATCTCTTGTAGCTCTTCGAATTGCAAAAAATTGCATTCCGTACCAAAAACATCTGCTGCCAAACCAAGCTTAGCGTTGTATCCAGTTCCTGGAATTGTGCCATTTTTTGCTCGAAAGCAACCACCACATATAGGTGATAGAATATAGTCTCCCCTATCATCAGTATATCTCCCACTCAGATCAAAACAATCTTTTAAGTTTGCCAGCTTGGCTTCTTCAATTGACTTTCCATAAGTCTTGATTTCGTATTGAACTCGTGCCGTGCATCTCGTACGAAGTCCCTTCCACTTGCGAATTCCACAGAAATCAGATTTGACGCTGAGTGTTTTTGAATTATCCTCCTCCGGCTTGTCGTCAAAAACACGATCATCCTTGGTGCTGTTTCCATCGCCAACAGCATTACCGTTAGCTTCAACGCAATAAGCTAAATTTGAAATCTTGCCTTCTTCCACAGAAATAACTTTCTTGTTCATTACCTCCCACTCTACCCGTTCATTACAGGTAAAATCCGAGTCTTTCCACATACATGATCCACAAAATGCTGAAGTATCCAATAATCCCACTGATGATGTTATTGCCTTGCTATTATTAAGATCGGTACAAAACTCTAAATTTGCCATCTTGGCTTCTTGTATAGAAACTTTTCTCTTTTCTACTTCAAATATAACACGTTCGTTGCAGGTGAAGCCGGCATCTTTCCATTGACACGTGCCACAGAAATTATCTACCGCCTTTTGTTTATTCGCCTTCTCTTCGCGATTCCTAATCCCAGCAACAATTTGCTGCTTCGTACTGGATAATGAGGAGGAGGCTTTGTCGACGCGACGAATCATATTATTGAAACGATGCTCATTCAGCACATCCTCGGTTATTAATATTTTTGTATCCTCCTTCATTGTGATAGCGTTTCCCTTATCCGTATCAAATGTGATTAATATCGTGCAAGCAATCAATAAGTAAAGTGCTATGAGCGCAATTGAGAAGACGAGATAATTCAATTTGATGGTACGGCGTCTTCTATTTTCATTTGGTTGTGGAGAACCGGGTGGCGTTTTTGGAAGCCGTCCATTTTTCCTGTGTGATGGGGAGGCCATGATGATGTGATTGGGTTGAAAGATTATGTGCCTCTCTCTAGCCCTCCTCTTCTTCTCGCGATTATTAGAGCAGCATACTACTTAAGCATTTGAGTGTAGCGACCGAATGGAGGGAAAGGGGGGACACTTAAAAGAGTAGAGGGTTGTAGGTTGTTGATGGCTGATGGCTACCATACCGGAAAAATACTTTCTCGGGAAAGGATACCAGTTGGACCGATTGCTTGAAGACAAGCAGCAGCACGAATCCATGCTAGCTGAGGAGACGGATGGTACTTGGATCTGTGATAAGAAGGAAAGATCAGAATGGACTCTAAGAGGCTCTTAGGTTGGCTGAAGATAATGCAAGTCTACGTGAGGAAGTGAGGAAGTAGCACTATATCGCTACTTGAAATTGAAGCGTCAAGTGGAGGAGGAATAAAGGGACAACTTGCCACAAGCAGGGCTGCACTCTTAAACGTTGCTTCGTTGTCGAAAGTTAACTTTCGACAACTAAAATTACCATGTACATCCGACAGTAGCAGCAGCGGATTTTTTTGATCCAGTAGTGGCATCGCAAGTTTCCACAGTGTTTGATATTTGGCTGAAAAGAACAGGAATGGAGTATTAGACTGCAGTTATCTGTATGTAATTTTATTTCATGTTCTAACTAATGCCTCAACTTTCTTTCTCAGCTACTGTTTCTGTTTTCCACACTTTCAATATATTGCTCTCTCCACTGATGGTATGTTATAAAAATTATGCCATTGGAAGGGTTGTAAGAACGTGGAGGAAGGACCAAAGTTGCTGTCTTATCTAATGTGGCAGATGCAGACAGAAAAGATTAAGTAGGTATTGAACATCTCGCAAGTGAAAATGAGGAATAAAAAGATCGACACTGGCAGGACTCGAACCTACGCGGGATAAACCCAATCGATTTCTAGTCGATCGCCTTAACCACTCGGCCACAGTGTCACCGATATATGCTACGGGCGGTCTTATTATTATAATCTTCAAAAATTACAAACCGCTTTGCTCTCTCTCCGTTTGCGCGCACTCAGAACTCTGATGTTGTTCCGTTGTCTTTCTTTTTTCGCGGAAGCGAATAATATGGTAGCTCCACAGAACTCGGAATTATTTTCTGACGACGTGTGCGAGCCATCTTTTTTTGCTAATGCTATGATCTGCTACTTATGATACATATAAATATCTCGATCGAAATCTCCAACGGCAAAGTTCCGTCATATCTTGTGCACTTCCTCTCATAAAATAATAACGTTGAAAGGATATAACGGAATACTGAGAGGAGCGATGCTATCAGCGGTGAATAATCAAGCGATCAACCAGCGTAAACGTTCAATCATTCAAGCCAACTATTCTGGCAAATCCGAGGAGGAGGAGGAAAACGTAGGAGAAGAAGATGTTCTCATTCATTCCGTCAGTTGTGAGTTTGCCGACGACGACGACGACAACGCCGCTGAAGGCCTGCGACGTAGGAAGAAGAAAAAGCAACGTCATGAAGATGAGAGGGGCGATGATATGACAGAGGATGATGTAGTAGCTGCGCCCCCCTCTTCGTCTTCCTCTTCTTCTCAAACGAAGAAGGAACAGCATCAGCGCTCCGCCTCTCCTCCTCCATCGGTGGTGCCCCTATCAATGCAGCTGTTCCGTCCATTCTGGAGTCTCTCATGCTGCCCAGATTGCAACGTCAACCCCATGGGCAATCATCATCGTCGTCGTATGCAGCAGGATGACGCTTTCCTCATGGATGGTGGATCACCCCCCTCCATCGGCGGCGGTGGTGGCGGCGTGTTGGATACAAGGTTACGAAGTGTCTCCATGACCTCATTGAAGGGTATTGGTATTAGCAGCAGTAGTGCGAGTAGTACCATTACGTCTGGTGTAAAGTTATCCAACCATCCAGATCATTTCAAGTCGTCGACGGAAGACGACGACGACGAGGAAGAAGATGATGATGATGATGAAAACGACGGCGTTGCAACTAGTGTGGCTCATGCATCCTTCCTTCCATCCTCGTCCTCTTCTTTGGAATCAACCAAGCATTCTCCTTCGCCATCCTCATCTGATGTCTTGTTGGATGCCATTTTACCTAATCGCATGTCTACTGGTCTCGGTGGTCTACGCAATGATGATCCTCGTCGTCTACTCATCACACCTACTCTAAGCACCACCGTCAATACTACTGCTACATCATCATCATCAGCAGCAGCACTTGCCAACACTGTCACTATTGAACAACTCCTTCACGAATATACCACAGCCTGCACCATCTACGGTTGTCACAACCGTATCAATCCAGGAGTGCTCACCACCCTTCGTTACCAACTCCCCACGTTACGTGTCTCGGGTAACTTCTTCGATGCCGACATGTTAGCCTTATCTGAAATCCTACTACGTCATTGCAACGGTGCATTGAAGTATATTACCCGACTAGACTTTAGTATTGCCGCCAAGGAAGGGAAATCCTCGTCCTTCGGGGGAGGGTCCGGAAATGGTAAGCGAGGATTCCGTTCTCATGGTGCGTATGCATTGGCAAAGGTTTTGGGAATGAGTGAATACATTGAAGAGGTGTATTTAATGGGAAATCATGTTGGGCCATTTGGTGCTAGTGCCATCTTCACTTCCATTGGGAAGAATGAGCGTACGGTGTTGAAGACCTTGTTGATGAGAGGGTGTCGTATTGGTGAACGTGGTGCCTTGTCATTTGTCACCGATATCTTGGAACGTAATACCCCGAAGACAACGAAGGATGATGCAGACGGGAAGATGAAGGAGATTGTTCTGGAAGAGGTTGATTTCAGTGCCAATCGCATTGGATTCCATGGCTGTTATGAAATTGAACGAGCATTATTGAAGTCGTCTACGACGAATACTTCTTCTTCTTTTTCTACTGCTGCTACGGCTACTTCGTCGTCTTCTTCCACCACCAACACAACAACAACAACAACAACCGTATGGACACCCTCTGGAGTTAAAATCTCTGCCTCGGCCCATTCCCTCCACGTCGACCTCGAAGCCAACTTGGTCTTCCAAGAGGTAATGAATTGCATCACCCACGGTCTTGGTATCATCCTTGCCATAATCGGATCCATCCTTTTATCCACCCAAGTGAACGATAAACCAACCCACTACATCAATTCATGTGCCATCTACTCCACAAGTTTGATTGTACTCTTTTCCTGTTCCACACTCTACCATTCCTTCTTTGCATTGAATCGTACCCGATTCATCTTTCGGGTGTTTGATCGATGTGCCATCTACATGTTAATTGGTGGGTCGTACAGTCCTTTACTCAATATTGCATTGCAGAAACATGAGTATACCAAACTATTATGGTTTATATACACATGTGGTAGTTGTGGTATTGTCACGGAGGCAACATTATGGAAATGGAAACATAAGCCCAAGTTTTCATTGGCCATGTATATGGGAATGGGATGGAGTTGTTTAGTTTGTCTTCCAGATTTGATAGAGGCATTGCCAATTGAGGGGGTATGGCTTCTTGCCTTGGGTGGAGTGGCATATACGAGTGGTGTGCCCTTCTTTGTACGGAATACTAATTTGGACCATTCAATTTGGCATATGTTTGTTTTGGTTGGGAGTGTGTTGCATTGGCTTTGTGTGTACTTGTATGTTGCTAGGCTACCAATTGTTGGGTGAATGAGAGGATTTGCCAAGAAAGAGAGAGTGATAGGGAGAGTGAGAGAGAGAGATGCGCTCTTGGAATTGTAAAAATGAAAGTGAATATCCGTGTGTTTTTGATAGTTTGTTGTTGCTGGTTGTTGCTGCTACTACTTGGTTGGAACGAAAGAAAAAGAAAGAAAGAATGATCTGATGTACATATTTTTTTAAAAAGGAGGTCATTTCACTTCTATCCTCGTTCCTTGTATCCATATTATACATTTATAGTTCAAGTTGTTAATTTCAACTCACGAATGGTAGCAGTCTCCAAATGTTCCAAACTTCTATGCTTGGATGCATCCACATGTCGTAAAAATCCCGTTTGCATAATTTGTAATACATCTCCATGTGCTACCAATATAACTTTCCACTTCTTCTTCTTGTTGTTGTTGATTTGGTTTGCTTGTTGTTTAGTACCATCATCATCATCATCACCATTATCGCTAGAAGAAGTAGAAGACAACCAATCATCCAACTCAACAATCAACTTACTCGTCCGTTCCAAAACATGATTGGCACATTCCACATGATATTCCGTAGAACTACTTGGATTAAAACAATCCACATCCCAAACGTTTTGATAATATCTATCAGATTTACCATTTAATGTACCAAAATATCTTTCACGTAATTGAGTATTAAGTATAATTTCATTTTGATAAATTTGTATCTTCTTGGAAGAGTAGTCGTCGTCGTCGTCGTGATGTGATGGTTGTTGCTGTTGTGATTGGAGGAGGAGTGATTGAAGAAAGATAGAGGCTGTTTCTTTTGCACGTAGAAAGTCAGATGAGATTATGGCAATTCCCTCATACTCATCATCATTATTATCACTTGATGAAGACGAAGGAGCAAGATACTGTTGGTAAAAAGTTATTCCAGCCAATTTGGCCTGTTCTTTTCCCAATTCGGACAATCCATGCTGTATAGTAGATATAGCTGGATCAGAGGATATAATTTTGTCGACATTGGCAAGACTTTGACCGTGGCGGAGTGCATAGTACGATTGGGTGAGGTATGGTCGGGCTAGGAGGTGATTGATTATGGTAGTAGTGGTGGTGGTGGGTTGTTGTTGTGTGGGAGAGGTGGACGACATGATGTTTGTTTGCTGCTGTTTGCTGTGTCGTTGTTTGTTGCTGCTGCTGGGCTGCTGCTGGGAGGGTACAATACCTAAGTTACGTACGTGTGACAGTGAAAGTGATGAAGGATAGCTTTATACCGGGACCTTTTTTGTAAATGGGAATGCCAGCCAAATGGATCATGTCTCGTAAGTGAGACAGGAAGTCGGAAATCACTCCTCCGCTCCAAATCGTACTAATGGGATTCCACTCAGAATGGTACAGAAGTTCTTATTAGGAGATTTCCTACCTACTTCCTTGAAACCATCTTGAAGTTAAGGTGGAACACAAGTAAAAAAATGCTAGAGTAAAAGGGGGCTGTAGGTAGGAATAGTACAGGCCGATTTGAATTATTTTTTGCCCCATTCAAATCATGCACACATAATCGGAGCTAGAGAGACAAGTACACCACTGCCAAGCTTTGTGCAAGGTGCTGCACAGCAGCACAGCAGCAATAATGATCACCAATACCAATGCAGGCAATACCCCTTCCACTGTTCGTGGTGGCTTTGATGGCAGTGCTTATGAAATTGTGCAAGAGGCTCTTTCCCAGTCAGAGACGCAAGAAAACATCCAAGGCAGAAGCATTAAACGAACCTTTCTCCAGTCTCTGCAAAACTTGTTACATCTGCAGGAAAATGCAAATTCATGGACATGTTTGCCCATTCTCATTTATGTTGCCGAATCTTTGAACAGTGACAGGATAATTCAAATTGACATTGCCGAGACACTTCTTGGCCGAGACAAAGGTCAGAATGTTCCATCACCCAAAAAGAGGAATGATGACAATTGCTATTGGTTTCCTGAACTCTTCAACACCAATGATGAAAAATTTCGTGAGAGAGAAATTATCACCGAAATTAAGGCTGCTTGCCGACAAGCAGGATTCCAAGTTAATTGTAGATACAAAAAAATGGAAAATGGAAAGAAGCTGAGCACAAAGAAGAGTGATAGTAGGCGCAGAAAGATGACAAGTCCCCAAGGGAAGTCAACACGAAAGAGACCGGGTGAATGGCTCTAGTGATTAGGAAGAATACTCGCAATGATCTGATTTGCAGGAAAATCAATCCAGACGACCCAAGAATTGCAGTCAATGTAGTTATTTGTTATTTAATGATTGTTGTAA